>BGPT01000251.1:99041-148135 GCA_003297045.1 Symbiodinium sp. clade C Y103 | reverse complement strand
CGCTCTGCCTTGTCTATGTCAATGGCTCTGATTGGGAATCACTCCACGGTCATTATTCCAGATTGCTTCGACAGAACGTCGCTGCCACATTGGACAAGGATAAGTTGCTCTGTGGAAACAACAACCTTAGCCACAACGACATCAACTACTGCGGCTTCTTTATCTGGTGATTCGAAGCAGAAGGGTGAGCCCAAATGCCTCATAACCCAGAGCGGCAGAGATGGCATTGGCCATCAGACAGAAGGAAAACTGTCCTGCATGGCTATGGCATCGTTTATAGGCCTGGAATATGTTCACAAGCCCTTCTATACGATGCAGCATGTGGGTGATCCGACAAAAATGGCGGCATATTTTGAAGATTTTTTTGGATTTGGAACGCAGTTTCGACCTTTAAATGTAACAGAAGGACGCATGAGAGAGTTTCGGCGGGCTGTCCCCTGGGTAGGGCATTGCCATGAGGTCGAGCTTGGTCAAACGCAATGTATAAAAGATGACTACCACGTGGAACAGATGGACAATTGTTGGGATCGTATGTACTGTCACGGATATATGGAATCTGGGCATTTTTACACCTTGGTGCCTACTCTTCATGCAGCCTACTTTTCATCTCCCAAGCCAGACCCCAAGTGGACAGAAGGCTTCTCTGAACAGACGTGGGGCCCAAAGGTGGCAGTCCACATCCGAAAGGGAGACTCCGCATATCAAGTGAAGGTCGGCTGGTATGTTGCACAGATTGACAAGTTGCGACAGAGATTTCAATCCCAAGATCCAAGTCACCCGCCTTTATTCAGGGTACAAACGGATGCAGCTGATCCAAACAAACTGTTGCAAATGGCGCCTGAGCTGAAAGCCAGTGATGTTGTGATAGATGACAGTAAGAGTACCCCCTTGGAACTGGCTATTCACAGGATGATTGTAGCAAATGCTTTTATTATGTCTCGCTCTGCCTTGTCTATGTCAATGGCTCTGATTGGGAATCACTCCACGGTCATTATTCCAGATTGCTTCGACAGAACGTCGCTGCCACATTGGACAAGGTTCTGACAGGTTACTCACTTTGAATTGGTTTGGATCGGCTCAGGGCATAGGCATTTCAAGGGTTGTCTTCGATGACTTTGGTCGGAGAAGGAATAACTACACAAACACAGACCGTATTCAATGAATTTACCTCTGTATTTTTGGTACGTTTTGGTACCACACAGATCCAACATTTCATCTAATGATATCCAATGCATGCATTTTTGCATGCGTGCAGGGTGTTGTTTTGGGTCTCATGAGTGGTCAGGATAGTGCTGCACATCAATTGGGTCATTTGTCGAATGCAGAGCCCACTATATACAATATAGTATTGGTTATCATATATTTGTATATGTACATGTATATACTTATCATGTATCACTGATATTTAACGTGATTCTTAAGACCTTCGACTTTGCTGGTTGATGATCTGGCAATGATGCCGAAGCCTTTTGCAAACTAACGGTCTCAACTGGCGATTTCCCCAGCTTCGTCCATCCCGGCGAAAAACTCCGGTGTGGTGTGTTTCAATGGCGCTTCGCGGGCAGTGGTCACCTTAGCAAAGACAACCCTTTTTCACACAGAGCTGTGACATTTCTTCGAAATTCGGAGTGCTTTTGGTGGTAGTTGCATCGCAACATACATCCAAGTGGGATTTCACCTCAAAAAACGTTTCAAAACTATTTAATACTAAAATACTGGTCGTAGAGGTTTTAATGACGATTCTACTTCGTAATTGCTCCAAGGACGACTCCGTTTGGACCCTATGGTGGCTTGTTGGCAGGGTTCCTGAATCCGGACCGTCAGTCTGAGAACCAGGAGCGTTTGGAGGCTCTTGGTGCAGGCAGTGGTGCGGCGGATGTGGAATACGAGCAGTTTTTGAAGGCTAAAGAGGCTGGGCACGGTCGATTTTTGCCCAAAGCGTTTAGTACTCTTCGCGACGTGGCAGTAGAAAATCATGAATCTGTAGTGGGCAAAACAAAATTGGGAGATTTTACATTATCAGTTATCAGGTGAGATTGAGAGTAGTTTGTGCAACTCGATACTAGATGTGCATACCACTTAGAAAGTGGGTTAAAAAAAACAGTATAACCTAGTTTTACATGGATTATCCCCAGTTAGGTGTGGGTTATCTGGGATGTGCATCCAGGTATCGTTGAATAGTTTGGCGATGTGCTCACCGAAGCGGTGTCATTCCTCTTTGCTCCAGGTGCAGCGAGCCATGTTCGCAGCAGAGAACAAGACCATCGTCCACCAGTCGACTGCTTATCTCCACTGGGTTGGAATTTAACTGGACTGTCTTATTAATCCCAAAATTGATATCCAACTATGGGGTGAAAGCGGTGGTATATGATTTTCAACAAGCTTCTTATGTTTGGAGGATAAGCTCTGGGGATATTCAATAACTTTTGATAGTGTGGGGTCCAGCAAAGTGAACCCCCAAATGAGTAAATCCAAATGGTAAGCCCGCGTTTCCTTTGGGGGGTATTGAATGTTAGTGAATTACCAAAGACCTCCAGCTTAGTGATTGAGCCGTTTAGCATGGTCTCTGGGGTTCCACCGAGCCCGAGTTTCACACAGACACACGGCAGTTCGCCACCACAGCTTGTGATGATCGTGATGTATGCTTAATGATTGTTTGATGCCACAGAGAGCACGCACACCACACCTTACCTGAAATGTGATTCGCAACTTTTACTTCTTGGCATCCGGCTAGCCTGACAGTGCACGGATCCAACTTGTGTTGTGGGCCGCCTGAGGTGTGCTGACACTGACGTTATTCAATGCACGGAAGGTTCCATTGCATGCATTGATGGGAACCAGGCGCAGTCTTAGCTGTGTCAATCTCTGAGGCAGGTAGTGGCTTAGAACACCACTTTCGAGAAAACGAGGCAATTTTTGTGATAAGATGTGATGTATCTATGATTTATCTATGATGAACTGGTAGTTAAGAGGATGTTCGGATCATGAAAAGATGGTACTATACACCCCTTTGGTCGCTGTAGAATCGAGCCGCAGGCAGCAGCGCATGTGGCCTACGCCCTCAGCGATTGCGCCTTCATTTATCCCATCACGCCCAGTTCGCCCATGGGTGAAATGGTGGATGAGTGGGCAGCCCAAGGCTTTGATGCACGACAGCATTGTCAGTTGTTTCATGGATGAGGGTGGGGACAATACTTTTCAAACCCTAGTATACCAACACAATGTAAGGGGGACGAACATCCATAAACACCAACTATTAAACTTGGGGTGAACTACAGGCTATACGATTCAGGTTTTGACAGTTACCCGATTTTTATGAACTTTGAGCTTCCTGGCTATGTGTCAAAATCCTGGTACCCTGCTGTTCAGCCCAATGAGCTAGGATTGTGGATGTTCATTCCCGAAAATAGAGGTATAGTAGGTATTGCCCAATCCCCAAATCTATAGACATTCGCATCAAATCCCATTGAATCACGTAACATCCAATTTTCCCTGTGTCGGCTTTCCAGTTTTGTGCCAGGCCTCATCAACTGCTACGGTCAAAAGCTGAGCGTCACCGAGATGCAAAGCGAAGCTGGTGCTGCTGGGGCACTGCATGGAGCACTGAAAGCTGGAGCCTTCTCCACCACCTTCACAGCTAGTGCCTTGGCAGCAGGAGCTTGGGATGTATGATGCTGGTGCAATGGCACTTTTGAAGGCGATCTCGAAACTTTCTGAACTTGTAGGAAGTTTCCTGTGATACAAAGCTTCCTGTTGCCTTGGGGCAGTATGAAATGCTGTTGCTTGCAGCACAGACAACCCAGGTCAGGGATTGCTCCTGATGATCCCCAATATGTACAAGATTGCTGGTGAGTTGTTGCCCTGCGTTTGGAGCTTAGCACCTTGCAGCTCTGGGTCAATTGGTGCAATTGAAATCTTGAGCTCGCTGTCCGTGGTCAAAGGTGATGCACGTGGCTGCACGTGCACTTGCTGGACAAGCGTTGTCCATCTTCGGTGATCATCAAGATGTGATGGCTTGCCGTTCAACGGGCTGGTGTCTTGTCAGAGTTCGGAGATGCTTCATTATTGGCAAACGATCGACATCAAAATATCGAGTCTCCCGAGTCTCCCCTGGTCACAAGGTGGCCGCCAGGTGGCCTTTTGAATTCCTTCTCTTCCGTCAGATGGTTCTCCCAGGTGCATGTTGGCTTCTGAATCAGTTGAGATGGTCCAGTACAATGCACTGGTGGCACACCTGGTCTCCATGGAACGTCGTGTGCCCGTGCAGCATTTCTTTGACGGCTTCCGCACCAGTCATGAGGCGTCGCCGGGTGCTAGCAGCTTTGTTGGACAGTGTGGATGTGGTACAACATGCAGCAACCTTTGTCTCATTGTACAGATGAAAGTGATTTGACATAAGTCGACCAAACCAACATCATATATATATATATATATATTATACACATGTATGTATAATATATAGCTTATATTTCAATCAGAATCTGTCCAGAAAGAGCAGTGATTACATCTCAGTGACGTGGCTCCAATGGGCCGTGTGGTCTGCGGCTCTCATGGCGTGGCCAGGTGAATAAGGTGAAACTTATCGATTACAACACCATGAAGCAGTTACTTGGATGCGGAGGAGACTGCGGTGGTGGTGAAGTTTCCAATGGATCAAGTTTCCTATGAAATGCCCTCTTTTGTATAGGGGGATGAACATCCATAAATTCCCGCTATTTTGAGATGAAAGGCAGGATATCTGCTTTTTGACCATAGCCAATTCGAAGGTTGGGTAAGCGCAGTGTTTTTCCAAATCTGCAAGATGGCGCGGTGATTCGAGACTATTCGAGTTTTGTTGTGGCAAGCAGTTTGAAGCCTTGCTATCGCCAGCTGGCAATTTGATGCTAGTTGAGCTTGCATTCAACACATTTCTCGTCCATCAAGTTGGCTTGAATTGTGGATTTCACTTGCCAACGATTTCCCCAGTGATGGCCCCCCGTTTCGCATTCCCCGGTTCCGCCCAAGGTTCATCAACTGGGATGCTGTGAAGGAGCACCACGACCTGGCCATGAACCCTCGTCATCCCCACGTGCAGGGTACCTCGCAGGGACCCGACATCTTCTTTCAATGCGTGGAGGTCTGGGTTTTTTTGCCAAGATGACCTTCGTGTGTTGGGGTGAAACACAGCAGAAGGGAGATATTTGTTGGGTTAAAGTCATGACATGATTGGGGTGTGGCAGAAAGAATAATTACAGTATCTTTTGTACTCTGCAACTGTTTTCGCAAAAGTCCCTGTCTTTTTTCCACATTCCGCATCCCCTGAATCATGCGCAAGGCAGGCAACACCTTCTATGACAACTTGGCAGATCTGTTTGAAGCCAAGTCGAGGCGGTCTGGGCAGCCGCAGCATGTTGTCGTGAAGGATGGATGGATAGATGGATGATGATTGGCTAGAAATTACAATCCTCAGAAGAACTTGAGAAAAGTTTACAATGGTGGTTCATTTGAACTCAGTTTCAGCCGGATACAAAACTACGACGAAGCTTAGATTGCCATCTATCAAATCCCCAAGGCCCAGAAATCTCTGAATTTTCCAGGTTGGTGGAGCAGAAAACTGGCGTTCACTACGCCCTCTATGCCTATGATGGCCACCCAGAGGCTGAGCATGTCATCGTGGTCATGGGAAGTGGTGCGGTGACCTGTAGCGAGACGGCCAAGTACCTGCAGGAGAAGGGTGAGAAGGCCGCTGGAGAAGTGTGAGCTGGAGTAGTACCAAAACCAATACCATGGTTGAATATAGAAAAGCAAAGTAGGTATGCAATACTTGCGGATTTGGCATTTGTTAGATCATTTTTTGTTTGTTTTACGGTGTATCTGATGAACAAGTATTGAACATCTGCAGGTGGGCGTGTTGAAGGTTCGCCTCTTCCGCCCCTGGGATCGCACACGCTTTATGGCAGCATTGCCCACGACCTGCAAGCGAATCTGCGTGCTGGACAGAACCAAGGACCGCTCAGCTGAAGTTTTTGTGTGGTCTTTGCGAGTTGGACATCTTTGAAAAACAAACAGTTTTGGAGGATGAAGGTCAACATTGGTCAACATTTGCACAAATCTGCTTGTCGAAGTTGGCACAGAAAAGGGGATGTACATCCACAACTACCAGCCCATTTTAGGGATGCTTAGAAAGCGATGGGATTCCATGCTTTCTATTTTGAGGAGCAGGGCTCGCAAGGTGAGCCGCTGTTCTTGGAGGTGTGCACCACCTTGAAGGCCATGTCCAAGCCAAACATCGTCTGCATCGGTGGTCGCTATGGCTTGGGATCCAAGGAGTTTACGCCCAACATGGTGCTGTCCGTGTATGAAAACTTGAAGCAGGCCAAATCGCAGCGTTTTTTTTTCCTGGGAGAAAAATGGCATCACTGGTGGGTTTGTCTAAAATACTGGGAAGGGTTGGCAGACCTGTCGGATTCTCTAATCGCAAGGCATTGGGCGTGGGAATCTGCTAAATCTTGCTAAAAGCATCAAACTCCCAAGAGATATCAGTTTGTCTGGAAATGGGATATATATACACCCTACTCATGGCCATTTGAGTAGGGAAATGATGCTTCACCAGTGGATTTAGAAGGTTTGCCAATAATTTTCAGGCAATTTATCTTATTGTTTCGCATGAAATTCCCCATATATTTGTTGAATAAATCCCCCATGCACTCCCCCGTTTTGGTCGTGTTACCGTCATTTCCTGCCATAGGACACCCCCAAGCCCCGCTTCACCGTGGGCATCATCGATGATGTGACGCACCTGTCCTTGCCCGTGGGTGACTGGCTAAACGTGTTGCCCAAGGGAACCACCGAGTGCATGTTCTACGGTTTGGGAAGCGATGGCACCGTTGGCGCCAACAAGAGTGCTGTGAAGATGATTGCCATGGGTACGGAGTTGTATGCACAGGTGGGGATTTAACTGAGGGAAAATTTTACGAGGACCTCACTGCAACGATGATGTACGTAAATGGTGTTGCTAGGATAGGTTAGGATTTATTGAGGAAACCATCCCAAAAAAGACCAGACTTCAGGTTATTTCATGTGAATTACTATGCTTTAGCCACATTTATAAATCCGCCGCAAACTTGAAAGGTTGTATTGGCCTAAACCTATCAATTCAGTCCTACTCTGGATCAAGTGGACCTGAGGCAAACTTTGCTTTCTGCAGCGTAGCCAGGAGAAAAAAAATGTACAAAACACCTTCCCAGGGCCCCATGACTGCTACACAGCCCGCCAGGCCTACTTCGAGTACGATGCCAAGAAGAGTGGTGGCGTCACCATCAGCCATTTGCGCTTCGGTCCTCAGCCAATTTATGCTCCGCAACTCGGCTCACCGAGGATGACCGCGCCATGGTGTCACTGTGCCAGGGGTCATGGTGCCACCTGGCCATCTTGGTGGTTGATGGATGCTGATGGATGTTGCAGATGGATGTTGTAGATGGTTGATGGTTGATGGTTGATGGATGAGGTACAACGTGCGTGCCGCGGACTACTTGGCAATTCACAAACCCAGCTACGTGGCAAATTATGTTCCTAGGCTGTGACAGATGGGCTGACTGTGGAGCCCGAAACCTCCTGCATTCCCAGGGTCTTTCCGTACGCCGTAGGAACAGGTTGTACAGATATTTAAAGCATAGTTTGATCTCAATTGGTGACAGTTTGCACCCTGTGTCATTGTGAATTGGAGCATTGGATATCTTCCAACAGACAGCTAGGCCAGGAGCGTTCTCTGTTAACTGAGCAAACATGAGCACACGCGATTGTCCAACTTGTCCAACCTTGCTGTTCTGTTGTCACCTAAAAGAATTCAACCTCAACTAGCCTGGCTCTCTGGCCTATTGTTTCGCACCAGTCTATGATTTGGGGCGCTTGGTTTCCAGGACATGACCCGCTACATGAAGCCCAACGGAGTTTGCGTCATCAACTGCTCCTGGAGTGTGTCCGAGCTGGAGAACAAGTTGCCACCGAAGATGCGACGTGATTTGGCCACCAAGAAGGCCAAGGGTGTTTGCAAGTCATGGTGAGTTTGGAAGGAATGCATCAACTTGTGATACCAAGTGCAGGGACAGTGTCAGTTTCAATTTGCAAAGGTAGCCGGCACAGCAGTCCACACTCAAACGGATTCCTTTGATGATCATGGACGCACAGGCGAAGTTGTACATCATTGATGCCACGCAGATTGCTGTCAAGGCGACGCACTTCGTTGAAGTATGTCTGTGGAGTTTTCGGACAATGCTTCTGTAGATCTCAGGCAACAGTGCTGGTTGTCCTCCTGTCCTCCTGACAGGCTGGTCTTGGCAAGCGAATCAACATGATCATGCAGAGTGTCTTCTTCAAGCTCAGCGGCGTACCTTGGATTTTTGCTGCAGTTGATGGATGTTGCTCCATAAAGGTCCCAATGTGACTCGGAATCCCGACTCGGACTCCCACAATGGGCGTTGTCGTCGTTTTCATGGCTGTGAGGTGATGCCGTTCGAGGAGGCCATTGAGATGTTGAAGAAGAGCATCAAGAAAATGTACGGCAAGAAAGGCCCGAGCTCAGCCTTGCTGCACTCTGACACATCAATGGCACTATAGGGGGGCCATTCAGTATTATGACGTTCAAGTCAAACGTTGGCCGAAGAGACGCAAAAAACGATGACTATCAGCAACGAAAACACCAGAAAGGCCAGGTGGTCTTGTTTTAATATCCAGAAATACTACGCCAAAAAAACCCATCAACCTGCAGATAGTCAACTAACTATTAGAAATGACACATCATCCATCAAATCTTATGAAAAAAACCATCAAAACATCAAACGAAATGATACTTCCAAAATTTTCCCAGTGGCACATTTGGATCATCCTGGATCCTGGTTCTCCAGCCGTGGCGCTGTGCCAGGTGACAAGGTGGTGCAGATGAACATCGACGGCGTGGACGCCTCGGTGAGCGGCATCACCGAGTGCCCGGTGCCCGCCGGCTGGGCTGACATCACGTTGCCGGGGGAGGTGGGGGCTGGGGGTGGGGCTGGGGGTGGTGGTTTCTTCATAGGGAACATGTGGTGAAGAAGATGTGGAAAAAAAATAGGTGAAACTCTGGTGAAAGAGATAAATGATGATATGACAGATGTGAAAAAAACCAACAGTTTGCAGAAGAAATTGGCTTCTTTGGATGTGATTTGGTTTGGATGTGAAGTTTTTGGATCAGCTGGTGCAGGCTGGCGGATCTACCCAGGCTTCCAAGGGAGCCAGGAAAATCGTCGATTTGGCCCCCAAGCAGTTTGCAGATGGAGTGCAGCAGCCCTGCAACAACTTGGACACCTGGCAGGTGATATTTGTAGGATACAATTGGATGCAATTTGAAGGCTGGATGTCTCAAACTTCAATAGATCCAAGATGATCCAATGCGATAGAAGTATCACCCCTGATGGATCCATATGGATTCCATAGACTAGGACTTTGGCTTTTGTCTCTCCCATGAAGCCTTGTTGGCTCTGGCTCTGAGGACGGAAATTCCTTGCCAGTGAGCGCTTTCGTTCCTGGTGGCCGTGTACCTTTGGGCACCAGCCAGTTTGAGAAGCGAGGTATTGCCATCAACGTACCCAAGGCAGGCGGTTTAGACAGCACCAGCTTGGGTTACTGCGTCTCCTTTTTGCGACCAGGTGGACATGGATCTTTGCACACAGTGCAACAAGTGCAGTCTGATCTGTCCTCACGCGGCTGTCAGCTGATTGCACATAGCTCTTGAAGGAGGGGTGGTGGTTTCATAGAGCCTTTATCGTGCAGGTGCAAAGAATATACTTGTGCTATTCCTAGCGCAGTTGATAGTTGCGATATATACTGAGTCATACTGAGTCATACTGAGTCATGCTACATGCTTGGCAAGTATCCTAAGTACTTGAGTGCATCATCATTGGTGAATAAGAAGTGCCCAACAGACGGGAATTCCCATGGATCCAATCTCTGCCGAGGTCCGTCCTTTCTTGGCAACTCAGCAAGAGCTGAAGGCAGCACCCAAGGAGAAGAGCTGTGGATCTGTGCGAATTTCGGTTGTCGGTTGACCACCTGAGTTATACAACAACTATGGGCCTATGGGGGTTTCTTTAGCCATGGGGGTGCCCCAAAATGGATGGTTTGTAATGGAAAGTCCTATCAAAATGGATGACTTGGGGGTACCCACATTTTAGAAAACCTCCAGTATAGATGTATCAGATATCTCTCTTTCTTCAATGCAGGACTTCAGTGCTGGCAGCCGCGCAGCCATTGGAGGTGGTGTGCTGGACAACTACCAATACCGCATTCAGGTTCAGGGACTGATGGGTTGAAGAAAAGTGATGTTTGATGAAGATCTCACCTGGAGTTGTTGCTATTTTCTCTTGTTTTTGAGAAGATCCAATCTGAAGGGTTTTGGTTTTCTTTGACCCAATCACAAGCTGAAGTTTTAAGATGGATTGAAGATTTAATGTCATGTTTGCTGACGTATACTGCTCTTACAGTGCTTTCAGGAATAGGTAACTGTGCCCAGGTTGAAGCCCCACCATGGTGATCATCCTGCCATCCAAACATACGTCATTTCCTGGGCGCCTGAAGGTGTCTCCATGGGACTGCACGGGCTGCGAGCTGTGCGTTCGCATTTGCCCTGCTGATGCGCTGAAGTTGGCAGATGCTGCCAAGGTCATTGAGGTGCACAGTGCCAGTGCGTCACGGTGATTTTGATGTGCCTGGTGTTTGGAAAGGACATTTCCTCAGATAGGTTCAACTTGAATGATTTTGATGACTATGTGTCACGGCCAAAAGATGGATCAGAAGACCATCATATAACCATATTGGGAGCCATTTTAGCGGTTGATAGACCCATTGCAAGGATTTCAATTATGGGATGGGTGATCATACTGTACCACATGCACCATCTTTTGACCACAGTGCATGGGATTTGGATGTGAGTTGGTGAAACATTCTGAAGGTCTCAGCAAAAAGTCTGATTTCAAATCCGACCTGCAGGAAGAGGAAGCCAACTGGAACTACGCTGTGACCCTCCCGGATCGTGGTGATGAGATTGACAAGACCACAGTCAAGGGATCTCAGTTCCAGAAGCCATATCTGGAGTTCAGCCGCTTGGCTTCAGATATTGCAAAAAGTGGATCAACCACTGAACAGTCTGAAGAGCCGTGGTGTCTTGACAAATGCCAAGATACAATCTCATTCTCATGCAAAGATACCAGAATGGAAAGCTGCAGAGCCGATGTCGGCGTGTCTGAAAATGATGTATACGGTATATACCCCAAATGGTTTTTTTGACAGAAATAGGATGAAATAAGCACTATTAACCAAAGGACGTATGAGGTTTTCCCTTTTCAGAGAAACCCATGTCCTATGTCCTGTTTTTCAGGTGGTGCCTGCGAGGGTTGTGGAGAGACTCCCCATGTGAAGCTGATGACTCAGCTCTTCGGCGAGCGTCTGGTCATTGCCAACGCCACTGGCTGCTCGTCCATTTGGGGCGGCTCCAACCCATCCTTCCCCTACACCGTGAATGCCAAGGGTGAAGGCACATGACGGCACGTGGCAAAAACCTCAAACTTCCAGAGCTTTGAAGCAGTTCCAAAGCAGTTTCAAATAGCTCAAAAGTCTGGCCCAAAATGATCCTCAAAGTGTGGCCAAACATCTCTGATCATTCTCAACTGTGGGATTTTTTCATGACCCCTTTTCTGACCAATGTCCGCAACCATCCATGGGCAGGCCCTGCATGGGCCAACTCGCTCTTCGAGGACAATGCTGAGTTTGGCTTCGGAATGCGCAAGGCCATTTTTATCGTGTTACAATGCCATACTTGGGGGTGCAGTTCTGGGTTTAAGGTTATATCTCAACTTATGTGGGTTATGACATTTATTGCCTAAAAGCTTCAAGAAGTGTCCTTGGGCTTTTGGGAAACACCGAAGTGGAAGGCTAGTTTCCAGGTCCTGAGTTTATGACCTGACTTTGCTGGTCAGGCCTTCAAGCAGCGACGTGACTACTTGGCGAACCAGGTTGAGGCCGGCCCGAAAAGTTCTCACTCTTTTGAAGGTCGCTGACATATCTGAAACTAATTGAACTGATGAGTTTTTTTTGCTTTTTGCATGTGGAGATCTCAAGTGAGTGTTTTCGGAAATGTTTCCGAATCTGGCGGATCCCTCAAGTTGAATGTTTCACGATCGTCCATCCCACAGACGATGGCTGCAGGACACCCTGGCGGATAAGGAGGTCGTGATGAGCGACGAACTCCGTGCTGCCTTGAATCAGTACCTAGTGATGCGCAAGGACCGCCCTGCCGCTTCATCTGGGGTCAGCCTCGAGTCCAATGTGGAGATGGTGTGTGTTTGGTGTTGCAGGGAGGGTTCTTGTGGTGAGAAGTGTATGAAGCATCATGTTGTGGGGTGAAGTGCAGCTCATGATGGATTTAGATTTGGATTATCCAGGCAAAGGTACAAAGGTTTTGTTTGCCGATTGTGGGTGATTTTCGTATCTTGGTTTTTATATTGAACCATTTTTGGGACACCCAGCTGATCAAAATGGGCACGTCCCCATCTATTCCCCACATGGACAACGTTTTCCCATCCTCAGTCCCGTCATAGGAGAACATGCACGACTTGCTGCTTCCTCGTGGTCGAAGTATCTACCACCAAATCATGGAGAAGTTGGTGCCACTGCTGGAGAAGGCCACCCAGTCCTAGCCTACTGCATGAGTGTCACCCGGTAGTGTTGCCTTTCTGAACTGTATAAATGAGCCATTCAGAATGATCATATCCCATTTCATTGTACTGGATGGTTGATGAGTTTCCCTACTATGGGTGATCATAAGCCCCATTAAACCAGGTAATATAATCCCCCATAATAACCAATGAACCATGTGGTATTTTTAATAGCTTGAGTGACTCATAAACCGTTTGGATTCGACCCTTTCCTTCCATCACGCTGAGCCACCTTCAAACCCGAAAGGATGACACTGTCTCACATGCAAACTGACCAACTGCGACTTATCAGGAGAAGGGTTCGCATGCCAAGATCAAGAATCTCTATGAATTGCGCCTTGTCTCAACAAAATCCCAAAATAAACCTTCCTGTTGAGCAGACTGAATTCACGGCATAGTGGCATTGCATCCAACTAGTGGAGTGTCCATCGATTTGAGTGCCAAAGTCTAAATTTCACAGCAAGAGAAAAAACCCATTGGCTCAACTTTCACAGAAACAAACTAGGACTTCCCGTCCTGACCAGTTCTCATTGCAGGGAAGACATGTTCGGACGCAGCAGCTTCTGGATTGTGGGTGGTGACGGCTGGGCCTACGACATCGGCTATGGCGGCCTGGATCACGTCATTGCCAGTGAGGCACCTCGGGTGGCTGTTGGACAATCCCTCTTCTCAACCACTCCCATAGCAGCTGGATTGTGATACAATTTGAGCGCGTGTCGTTGAAGATCCTTTTATGTGTCGTGGATGACAGTGGGATCCTTTAAAGACCAGGTTCAAGTTGATGCTGGAGCATTTGTTTCACGAAATGATGTTCAACTCAGAGCGGTACCCGGGAGCACTGGCAGGAACACGTCAACATCTTGGTGCTCGACACAGATCCCTGGCGCAAGAATTTGGGTAGTTCAGATGCTCCTGCGGTTTTTTGGTTGGAGTGAAATATGTACAGTATCCAACCTGTAGGGTGTATCAACTGCCATCCAAAGCCCAACAAAGTCAGCTAGGCATAGACATGGCCAACTGTGTGGGTTTGAAATTTGAAACCAGTCATCCCAGACTTGGTCTAGGGAACATGTCAACCAGACAAAAACATGGTTTCACAATGTTTCACAACTAAACTAAAGTCTTCCAGCTGTACATGCCCCACCTTCGCAGACAACAAGAATGTTTTACACTTTACACTGAATCTCACCACTTTTGTCCATATTTGCAACGTATTTACAACATATTTACATGGTCTTCCCACATGTTTGCCGTTTTCCTAACCCCAACCGCACTGAGGAGATGTACAGCAACACCGGAGGCCAGGCTTCCAAGGCAACCCCCAAGGGTGCCATGGCCAAGTTCGCGGAAAGCGGCAAGCTGACGGCCAAGAAGGACCGGGCCCGGATTCTGCAGAGTTTTTTTTTTGAAAACATAGGGGGACAAATGGGGCCCCGTACTTGGTACCATGTTGATTTTTTATGGTTGCGACATGTTAAGTTAATATATGTTTTTGATTGTTTGAAAACACCACGGTTTGGGATGATGATCCACTGTAATATCTCTGGCTTGAAAACAGCAGTCAAATTGGGTCGGCCCGCAGGTCATGGTGGTGGTTGATTTTTTTTTGAGTCCCCAAGTTTTGGAACGTGACATTTTCAGATGGACAATCTCACGATTTGTCTGAGGCTCGTCTCTTGGTTGGTGTGCCAGGTGTGTTTGCCAAGGATTGAGGTGAAACAAATCGGTTCAATGCTGACTTGGTAAAAACAATTAAAAACACCTATACACCTAGAGATTCACAAGCCTTCTGAGAAGAACACATCATTCTCATATCATCTTCCCGCATTCCAGTACTTTGACAGGACATGGGACAATTGGCCATGACCTACAAGAACGTGCCGTGCTTGAAGCGAGACAAGGAATACTTAGAGGTCTTGAACAGTTACGATAGGATTTATTGTGAGTTTTGATGGGCATTTGCACACTATGGACTATGGTCTATACCGTGTGTGCAAATGTGTAAGATGCTGCAATCCGGCTGTTTGTCCAGAACCCGTCATGATCCTTGGGGCACGCTCTAGCGAATAATGATTGAGTACTTCGGATATTCCTGCAACTATGCAATGATCTTGGGAAGAAGCATCAGAAGAACAATGATTTGCTTCCAAACATAAGTCCTTACAACCCCTGCCGGCAATCGACATCCGCATGCAAAGAAGGTTTGATCCCAGATTGTTCGGTTTCTGAGGTGTAAGTTATCTAAGTGGTTCGCTGCCATTGGATGTCCTGCCGCTGTCCTCAAAATGTCCTCTTGAGGTCTACGTGGCCAGCATTTGCGTGCATGTGAACCCACAGCAGGTGCGCGTCTGCATGGTTTTACTGTCGATGGGAACAGATTTGTTGGGATATCCGTCCTTGGGTTCTTCCACCCGTTTACAGGCCTATGAAATGCATAAGTCTCTGTCCTGAACTCCGTGGCAGGCAGTCCGTGCGTTTATCGAAGCTGATGCCTATCCAGGACAGCACTGAGCTTGGTTGGGGCCTTTTCGAGCTTTAATTTGGTCAGTTGCCTAGGAAACTTACCATAACAATGACATATAGTGACACTTTTGATCAGAGATGTGATCCTGCTGATGGCCTAATCTTGATGACAGACAGGTTGAAAAACTACCTGGCCTTATTGTATATATTTATATATGTATATAGTAGTTATATATATATATTCTTCCACTGTGGTGTGGTGGAAGAAGCAGTGGGACCGCAGGACCTAGCATCATCTTGTCCTACACTCCTTGCATCAGTCAGGGATTCCCAATGGCCGAGTCCATTCAGCACTGCCAGATGGCGGTGGACAGTGGTTGCTTGGAGTGAGATATGGCACGTTTTTGAATGGTATTGGCTCCTTACATCTTCTTACGAGGCAAGTCACCCTGTTGCAATCAAAGTGAGTGGGTAAGCAACAGACTGTCACAGACTCTTCAGCGAAGAACTTTTGTTGATGACCAACATCCTGAGGCTACTGGCCTTTGTACCGCTACAACCCCGAAGCAGCTGCGAACGGCAACAACCCCTTCCAGCTGGATAGCAGGAAGATTAAGGGCGACCTCTTCAAGTTCTTGGCCAAGGCCGGCTGGAGCTTGGTGCTGAAGCTTCAATCATCTTTGGACTGTACTGCGTACTGTATTGTCTATTATGTATGCATGCGTAAGATTATATTCTAGAATCGTAGTGTATTCCGTCTCAACCTTTCAAAATTCAACATACAGTGTTGGTTAGCCGCAGTTTGACATGCTGTAAGATGCTGGTTTGCTTTTGGAGCGTCCACTGGTGCTTCTAAAAACTTCGATCCAGGAAAATCGCTTCGCAGCAGTGATGCGCCGCGACCCAAAACATGCGCAGGAGAATTGCAGGGTCAAACTTTTGAGTAACGAATTGTACTGAGCTGCAACCACATGGATCCATTCAAAGCAGGCACGACATCATGTCAGTAGAACAGATCACAAGGAAGAGGCCCAACGCATCTTATCCTTTTTGTCATCGAGCCAATTCAAGCCGAAACAGTTTCAGTTTTGCGGGTGCGTTGGTAGTTCAAGTGCCAAGACAGCCGAGACGAATTGAAGAACGACATTCTGTTTGACATTGTCAGGCGTCGCTATACAAAACAGTCAATCGGCGGGAGTTTCGACAATTCTTTTTGGCAGTTGGCAGGAACTTGATGACCGACTGCAAGAACAGGTGGTGCAGAAGAACCACTTGCTGCAGGTGCTGAACAAGGAGGATTTGGAAGGCACGGCTTTGTGCTGGGTTGAGGTACACCTTTATCACCTGTTTGCATTCCATTTGTGTACCCGTTGGCAATCAAACATCTGGGACATTTCCGAGCTAAATGGAGGTTTTAATGGGAAATTGCCATGTTATATGTATGATCTGTATTTGCTTATATGCAGAGAGTATGTAAATAAATGCACATATGCAAGGGTGCATCATACAGCTACATCTATTTAAATGATTCGATTCATGTAACTTACCGTTGATCCAAGAGGGTCACCTGCTGTCAGGTCAGTTCCACAAGTTGGTGGAGGGTCTGTCTGATGCCAAGAGCACTGCTGACATGGTGCCTTGGTGGTGAAAGTTTCGAGAGGCGCCTCAAGTGGGTGGAAATTTGTGGAAATTTGTTCACTTTCTGGACAGGACTTGGTTGACTTCTCCAGCATTTTGACATTCAACGTTTATACAACATAGATACATTTTGCATTATCTATGCTAAGTTTCAACAAATTGTTTCTTCCGGACGTCATTTCAAAGCTATGATATCAGTACATATTCATGTTTGCAAGTGCACATCAATATTTTCAATCACTTTGCAAGGGAGACATGGCAGTTGCTGTATCACTTGTCACGGCTAAGCTTGGCTTAGGTCACAGTGCTTTATGGAAGTGAGACGGGAAATGCTGAAGAGCAGGCCAAGAACCTCATGCAGGTGATGTCCTCAGACGCACCAGCTGGATCAGTGGAGAATAATGGCTATATACTGGCTTTTTCTAATGAGGATATCATATAATCTGAGATTATAACTGGGGATATAGCCATTGTTCTCCATATAATCCCCATGATATAACAATACATAGCTATTATATAGCCGTTGTTAAAACCCCAGTAGCCATGGTTGAGATCCCGGTGACCCCGGTGTCCCAGCCCTGGTCCCAGCTGTGCCGGAAGCGGCTTCAGGACATCAGGGCCCGCGGGCTCAAGGCACAGGTCTCCTCTTTGGATGACTTCGACTTCGAGGAGTTGCCGAATCAGAAGATCGCGACTTGGAGTGGGATGGCTTGGGACACTGGTGATTTTTGATGGTGTTTTTTTTTTTGTGGTTTTGATGATGGTTCAATGGAGATTTGATGATGATTTAAGCAACAGTGGGATGGAACAATCGTGATATCAGGGGGATTTGACCAACACCAAAAAAGGGTTCATCAACCCAACAAATGATAGGGAATTAATCAAAGAACAATGTGATCTAATAGTGCTTTAACCAACAGTAGAAGATGTTCTTTTTGGGGAATATCATGGGACACAACCAGCAAACAATGGGGATACCCTCCAGTGTCTTGGAACGTGAGTGCTCGAAATGAGGTTTTGCAACCGGATGTCTTTGGGTACGGTTGAAATTCAACCCATCCCACGAGCGATGCGTAGCCGATGCCGCTCCATGCCCAAAGGGTGTCACTTTTGCCCAGGTGATTCTGGTGGTTTCCACCTGCGGCTTGGGAGAGTTCCCGGCCAATTCCAAACAGACCTGGCTGAAGTTGCAGTCGCAGGACTGGGATCAACCCGCAGGTGGATCAATTCCATCGGTGCCCAGGGGTGCTGAGGGGGTGCCCAGGGGCCCAGCTGGATGGCCAGGACTTGCCGATGAGCTGGCTGGCTGGCACCAAGTTTGCAGTCTTTGGCTTGGGAGATTCCACTTACAGCATCTTGGCGTTCATATGACCATAGTAGATGTTCCAATCCTTGTTTGGTGGCTACGTTCATTAGAATTTATAAGTATACCCCATATGTGGAAGTACTTGGATCTATTCGATGGTTGAATAGCCCAGTAACCATTAGAAACCATCATCAATCGTATTATCAATCACCCATCAACCATTAGCAACCACTATTGACCACTATCAACCAATATCAACCACTATCAACCACTATTAATCACTATTAACCACTATTAATCACTATTAACCACTATCAATGGCGAGAATTTTTTACCTTTCCACTTTTTCTCCAAGATGGCATAGAATCTGAGGCCAGTTCTGCGTGGCAGCCATTCAATTCGACACGCGCCTTGGTGAACTGGGCGGCCAGCGCATGCTGAAGCGTGGTGTCGGGGATGACCGCGATGAGGCGGGAGCCTTTTTTATTCCAATGTCGTTTATGTTTTGTAAAGTGTTTTTGTTTAAAGGTCTTTTAAAGGTCTTTTAAAGGTCTTTAAAGGTCTTTCAAAGGAGTTTTGGTCTTTTTTTTTGGCAAATTCGGTCAATTCCAACCAGTGATTTCAAAAATCACGCTGCGAGTGCAGTCTCAGACAGTCTTCAGTTGCTGTGGCAGGACCGCTACTACACTGGCTGGGAGGCTTGGTTGCCCGAGCTCTGGAAGGTCATGGGCTTGCCGCAGATGCCTCTGTCCCAGGCAGGGCGGATGTCGGGGGGCTTTGTCCTAAGGGTATTATCTCCCAAGACAGAGCACATTTTAGGAGGGAAATTATGGCAAATCACCCCAAAATCGCTGTTTGAATGTGAACATTGGGTTTTGAACCATTGGATTTTGATGGATTTTGTGAATCAGCTATTGAACCATGGAACTTTTGGTGGTTTTCCCCTAAATTTTTCAGAGAAACCCATATATTGGCGAGGTCATCCAGCCTGCCATGCTCGGTGCAAGCCATCTCTGGACAGGAGGCGCCGGCTCCGTGCTATCGTGTGGATGTGAGTCAGGGCTCTCAGTGGGGACTGGGGACTCACAACAGGATGTTCTGTGACCATGGTATTGTCACAGATATTGCAAAAGACGTATGGTTGTGTGGCATAAGACACCGATTTAATATTTGGCATAAATGCATAAAACACAGTTGCCAAATTGCCAAATATTTCTGTGGAAGGTGAAATCTTCTAACACCAAAATCGAGAAGTGTAACACCATTTTTTGTGAAGGAATCTCATGGCCGATTGACTGAAACATATGTCAGCATGGCCCCAGCACAAGGATGACACGCACCAAATACTCGTGCATTTTGCCCGTGGCTCAAGAAAAGGACNGGCCCCAGCACAAGGATGACACGCACCAAATACTCGTGCATTTTGCCCGTGGCTCAAGAAAAGGACCGAGCTGCTGTCGGCAGCATTCAACCCAGCTCAGGTTATGAGCCCAACCTGCTGCTGGTGAGGGGCTCCATGGCGCTTTCGACGCTTCGCCTTCGGAGAGAGAATTCGAGGTCGAGGTCGGAGGGGATGCATGGAGGAGCACCAGCTGGAGAAGACGCTCGCAACCCTCCGACCCGACGTGGTGGAATGGAAGGTTCATCCNAATTCGAGGTCGAGGTCGGAGGGGATGCATGGAGGAGCACCAGCTGGAGAAGACGCTCGCAACCCTCCGACCCGACGTGGTGGAATGGAAGGTTCATCCAACTCTGCTGGCATGGCTGGTCATAGCGATCGACTACGGGATGATCGAGGACCTGGTCGAAGGCATGGTTTGGATGTGGGGCTGGCGGATCGTCGGCTTGATGCCCTTTTAGAAGAAGAGAGGGCTCGGGTGAGGGCGACTTCAGTGCCTACTGGACCTGAAATTCGGAGGTTGACCCTGGGGGAAANATCGTCGGCTTGATGCCCTTTTAGAAGAAGAGAGGGCTCGGGTGAGGGCGACTTCAGTGCCTACTGGACCTGAAATTCGGAGGTTGACCCTGGGGGAAAATCCAAATCAAGGACAGGTGGGTGGTCGGCCTAGTGACAATGGTGGCCTTCTACCTACTCAGCAGTCGACTGGTGTTGAAAATGCCTTGACAGATCCGAGGGCGGAAAGCCTTGGATTGGGGCAACTACAAGAAGCGCTTCGGCAATCTTTNTGACAGATCCGAGGGCGGAAAGCCTTGGATTGGGGCAACTACAAGAAGCGCTTCGGCAATCTTTTGGAGTATTGCAACAAGCACTAGGCCATCGAGCTCAAGAGCAGGGTCTACTTGCACCACTCCTTCAAGGAAACGTTCATGGTGTCCAAGGGAATGTTGTTCCAAGTGTCAGAGGGGGTCAATTGCTTTTTGGCACACCTAACCAAGGATCTGCTATGGGGCATGGACCAGAAGTTCAACGTTCGGGACCCCACCAAGGTGTCGATCATGGCGGAGTTGGACGGGGAGTTCAGAGTACTCCCACTGGTCATCATGCAGGTGGGCAGGCAATGGAGCCGAGAGTGTTGGATCCCTATGCATCGCCTGGTCAACGAGGGCAGCCAACGAATCCTTTTTGGAGTGATGGAGTTAGAAGGGAGGCTGGTGAGCCGATGGATCAAACGGGACGGAAGAGTGATGCCAACATAGCAGCTACTGAGGTGGACATCGAGAAGATCAAAGCTCGCTGTCTGAGGGACGCTGAGGAGGCATTTGCTCGTGAGATGAAACGGCTTGGAGTGGTCGATAAAAATGAGGTGGAGTCCTACCACACGGCTTCGAGTCAGGGGGCACAACATGGTGAAGGGCATCATGGAGGAATTCCCAATGGCTCTGGAGGTGGAGGCCCACCAGGAATGCCGCCTGGAGGAAGTGGTGGGGGTTATCCAAATGGCCCNTGGTGAAGGGCATCATGGAGGAATTCCCAATGGCTCTGGAGGTGGAGGCCCACCAGGAATGCCGCCTGGAGGAAGTGGTGGGGGTTATCCAAATGGCCCAGATCCTCCTCCTGGTCTCAATAATGTGAGGATCAGCTTTGATGGAGCTGGAAGTCAGCCAATCTCAGAGTCTCTTCGACACTTGGAGCTGCCGGCTCTACCTGTGGTGGGATCGGAGGGGGCGGCTTTGCAGTTTGGTGACTGGATGACTATGGCCCATCCTTTGATGTCGGATTTGGGAATGACCGCAAAGACATGGTGGGAGAAGACTGTGGGGGCTGCTGAGGGCTTCTACACAAAGTGGTTGGAGGCATCACCGCTGGAGAGGCTTCGACTCAAGCCGATGGTGGAGGTGGATCCGGTCTTCAATCGATTGGAGCAGCGAGGAATCTCCATGCTGTTGGCCATCTTGCCGGAAGGACTTCGCCGAGATGTGGTGGGATCGAGGAATGTGTCAACGGTCTCCATCCTGTATCGGCTCTATGTGGTCTTCCAACCTGGAGGTGGTGCCGAAAGATCAGCTCTTCTGAAGAGTCTCACCGATGTCCGAGTGGGGTCCAACATCCAGGACGTTTTGGCCACTATCCGATTGTGGAGGAGATGGGTGGCTAGGGCTTTGGAGTTGAAGGTGGCGGTGCCTGATCCCCTGATATTGATGCAGGTACTGTCCAAAATGTCTGAAACTTTGGGGAAGCTTGGAGGTGCACAGGTGACGTATCGGCTGGCGGCTGTTCGTCAGGAGTTGCAGGTGGACCAGCGTCCCAATCTTCCAGCTGTTCAGGAGTATGCGNTGGTGAAGGGCATCATGGAGGAATTCCCAATGGCTCTGGAGGTGGAGGCCCACCAGGAATGCCGCCTGGAGGAAGTGGTGGGGGTTATCCAAATGGCCCTGATCCCCCTCCTGGTCTCAACAATGTGAGGATCAGCTTTGATGGAGCTGGAAGTCAGCCAATCTCAGAGTCTCTTCGACACCTTGAGCTGCCGGCTCTACCTGTGGTTGGATCGGAGGGAGCGGCTTTGCAGTTTGGTGACTGGATGACTATGGCCCATCCTTTGATGTCGGACTTGGGAATGACCGCAAAGACATGGTGGGAGAAGACAGTGGGGGCTGCTGAGGGCTTCTACATGAAATGGTTGGAGGCATCACCGCTAGAGAGGCTTCGACTCAAGCCGATGGTGGAGGTGGATCCGGTCTTCAATCAATTGGAGCAGCGAGGGATCTCTATGCTGCTGGCCATCTTGCCGGAAGGACTTCGTCGAGATGTGGTGGGATCGAGGAATGTGTCAACGGTCTCCATCCTGTACCGGCTCTATGTGGTCTTCCAACCTGGAGGTGGTGCCGAAAGATCAGCTCTTCTGAAGAGTCTCACTGATGTCCGAGTGGGGTCCAATATCCAGGACGTTTTGGCCACTATCCGATTGTGGAGGAGATGGGTGGCCAGGGCTTTGGAGTTGAAGGTAGCAGTGCCTGATCCCCTGATACTGATGCAGGTGCTGTCCAAGATGTCTGAAACCTTGGGAAAGCTTGGAGGTGCACAGGTGACGTATCGGCTGGCGGCTGTTCGTCAGGAGTTGCAGGTGGACCAGCGTCCCAATCTTCCAGCTGTTCAGGAGTATGCGNAAGCTTGGAGGTGCACAGGTGACGTATCGGCTGGCGGCTGTTCGTCAGGAGTTGCAGGTGGACCAGCGTCCCAATCTTCCAGCTGTTCAGGAGTATGCGGAGTTCTTGCAGGCTGAGGCAGAGGATCTCAGTTTGATGGCAGGTGCTTCAAAAGTGACTTCAAGTGCAGCTGCAACATCTATGCAGAGCTCAGCCAATGGAGCGACAGCGGTGCCGGCGGTGAAGGCAGTGGCTCTTGCCAATGGAGGTGGCTCGGATGAGAAGGCCAAGCCACAGTGTCGCTACTGGGGAACTTCTGCAGGTTGTCGGAGAGGAGACAGTTGCACCTACAGCCATAGCTGGGAGGGACTGTCGAAGGATGGAAGGTGCTATGGGTGCTCGGGAGAAGGGCATATGAAGAAGGATTGTCCGCATCGGCAGAAGGATGGTGGGGCTCAGAAGAATCCGAAGGTCTCCAAGGTCAAAACCAGTTCGAAGGAGAAGGAATCTCCGGAGAAGACCAAGGGTGAGCCAGTGGTGGAGAAATCTGAGGAGCCTACACCAAATCCTACACCTTTGAGGACGCCTACATCGGTGGTGGAGGATGTCAAGTCGGATGGAGGAAGTGGAAAGCCTCAATCTGATCCAACGGCAACCTTCATGAATGAAGCTGCAGTTTTGCTCAAAAGCTTGAGGTCGCTGAAAGCTGTGAAACTGAAGCAGGTGAGCATGAACCCGGACGATAGCAGGAAGGTAGCTTTGCTGGATGGTGGGGCTACACATGGCCTTCNTGAGGTCGCTGAAAGCTGTGAAACTGAAGCAGGTGAGCATGAACCCGGACGATAGCAGGAAGGTAGCTTTGCTGGATGGTGGGGCTACACATGGCCTTCGAACTGCAGAACCGGGGGAGCGTCATGAGTTGGAGCCCGTGCAGGTGGAGCTAGCGGCGGGGTCGACATGGCTGTATCGCCATCGAGGACATCGGACGTTGCTGAGCTTGGAGGAGGTGGAGCCCATCTTGCCACTGCACAGGGTGATTTCTCTCGGGTACAAGTTGGAGTGGAGTCGAAAGGGCTGTAGGATCCACCATCCGGAAAGAGGCATCATCAACTGCATCATGCGGGGAGGCTGTCCGACCATGGATCGAGAGGAAGGGCTGGCGCTTCTCAAGGAAATGGAGATCATGGATGCTGGTGGAATGGGCCTCAAGGGGAGTGAGCTCCAGTGGTGGAAGGATCATTTTCCAACTTTGCCTGACCGAGTGCTCCATCGGNGAGTGAGCTCCAGTGGTGGAAGGATCATTTTCCAACTTTGCCTGACCGAGTGCTCCATCGGATTCAAGGTCAAGGAGAAGAATGGAACCCTGAAGCACTACCTTGGAATCGGCGTCAACGACGTGCTCATCTCAGAAGAGGGGTAGCTGTTCATCTCTTTTGTGGCCCGGATATCAAAAAGTGGAAGCAGGTGCAGGGTGACTATGAATGGATCTTTGTGGATACCTGCCATGGGTCACAGTTTGACCTTCACCGGCCAGTGGTTTGGAGCTATCTTTGGTGGCTAGCTGAAAGAGGGCTGATCCACATCATCATCGGCGGCCCACCGTGCCGGAGTGTTTCTCGCCTGAGAGATGGACCGCCAGGTCCGAGGAGGGTTCGAGGTCGGGGCATGGATCGCTACGGCTTGGAGAACCTCACAGAANCCGTGCCGGAGTGTTTCTCGCCTGAGAGATGGACCGCCAGGTCCGAGGAGGGTTCGAGGTCGGGGCATGGATCGCTACGGCTTGGAGAACCTCACAGAAGTGGAGCAGGAGTTGGTGGATGGTGACACGAGCCTCATGGTCAAGCAGGTGGCTTTGTGGACGAAGGCGGAGGAAGTCCGATCGGGCCGNCCTCACAGAAGTGGAGCAGGAGTTGGTGGATGGTGACACGAGCCTCATGGTCAAGCAGGTGGCTTTGTGGACGAAGGCGGAGGAAGTCCGATCGGGCCGGGGCTTGGAGACGGGATTTCTTCTGGAGACTCCACAAGATCCAGCCACGTATCTACCTGATCAAGAAGGGCTTCAACATCCTTCTTTTCTGGAGTTCCCTGAACTATGCACTTTGCTGGAGGAGGGTGGCATGGAACTCATCTCCTTTGACCAGGGGGCCATGGGACACCAGAGAAGGAAACCAACCTCAATCATCACCAACTTGCCTGGACTTGTTCAACTACGAGAACTGCGTGGAGGGGGTCAATCTGGGAGCGCAGGTGACGATCTTCAAGAAAGGATCCGCACATCACGAACATGGGCTGCTTGGTCACCGGGCTTGGTGGCGGCCATTGTCGAGGCTTTGAGGATCCGTGCCCATCTGGAGGCTGAGATGGAGTCAAAAGATCCAGCCGAGTTGAAGAAGCTGGACTTGGAGGCTTGGAAACGGCATGTCAAGATGCAGCATCGGCCTTACCGAAGAGACTGCCGCAGGTGCCTTGAGATGATGGGAACTGATGGTCACCACCGACGAACTCCAGGAGACAGCTCTAGCTACACGCTGAACATCGACATCGTGGGTCCTTTCCCAGTAGCATTGGATGTGGGTACGGGGGAGAAGGCCAAGTACATGTTGGTGTCAACAGTTGCCATCCCAAAGATACCATTGGAAGGTCTGGAGGATGACACCAAGNTCGAGGACACCGGACTCTGCTGAGCTTGGAGGAGGTGGAACCTATCTTGCCACTGCACAGGGTGATTTCTCTTGGGTACAAGTTGGAGTGGAGTCGAAAGGGCTGCAGGATCCACCATCCTGAAAGAGGCATCATCAACTGCATCATGCGGGGAGGCTGTCCGACCATGGATCGAGAGGAAGGGCTGGCGCTTCTAAAAGAGATGGAGATCATGGATGCTGGTGGAATGGGCCTCAAGGGGAGTGAGCTCCAGTGGTGGAAGGATCATTTTCCAACTTTGCCTGACCGAGTGCTCCATCGGNGAGTGAGCTCCAGTGGTGGAAGGATCATTTTCCAACTTTGCCTGACCGAGTGCTCCATCGGATTCAAGGTCAAGGAGAAGAATGGAACCCTGAAGCACTGCCTTGGAATCGGCGTCAACGACGTGCTCATCTCAGAAGAGGGGTAGCTGTTCATCTCTTTTGTGGCCCGGATATCGAGAAGTGGAAGCAGGTGCAGGGTGACTACGAATGGATCTTTGTGGATACCTGCCATGGGTCACAGTTCGATCTTCACCGACCAGTTGTTTGGAGCTATCTTTGGTGGCTCGCTGAAAGAGGGCTGATCCGCATCATCATCGGCGGACCCCCGTGCCGGAGTGTTTCTCGCCTGAGAGATGGACCGCCAGGCCCGAGGAGGGTTCGAGGTCGGGGCATAGATCGCTACGGCTTGGAGAACCTCACCGAGGTGGAGCAGGAGTTGGTGGATGGTGACACGAGTCTCATGGTCAAGCAGGTGGCGTTGTGGACGAAGGCGGAGGAAGTCCGATCGGGCCGAGGCTTGGAAACAGGATTTCTTTTGGAGACGCCACAAGATCCAGCCACGTATCTACCTGATCAAGAAGGACTTCAACATCCCTCTTTTCTGGAGTTCCCTGAACTATGTACTCTGCTGGAGGAGGATGGCATGGAACTCATCTCCTTTGACCAGGGGGCCATGGGACACCAGAGGAGGAAACCAACATCCATCATCACCAACTTGCCTGGACTTGTTCAACTACGAGAACTTCGTGGAGGAGGTCAATCTGGGAGTTCAGGTGACGATCTTCAAGAAAGGATCCGCACATCACGATCATGGGCGGCTTGGTCACCGGGCTTGGTGGCGGCCATTGTGGAAGCTCTGAGGATCCGAACCCATCTGGAGGCTGAGGTGGAGTCTAGAGATCCAGCCGAGTTGAAAAAGCTGGACTTGGAGGCCTGGAAACGGCATGTCAAGATGCAGCATCGGCCTTATCGAAGAGACTGCCGCAGGTGCCTTGAGATGATGGGAACTGATGGTCACCATCGACGAACTCCAGGAGACAGCTCCAGCTATACGCTGAACATCGACATTGTGGGTCCCTTCCCAGTGGCATTGGATGTGGGTACGGGGGAGAAGGCCAAGTACATGTTGGTGTCAACAGTTGCCATCCCAAAGATACCATTGGAAGGTCTGNTTGGATGTGGGTACGGGGGAGAAGGCCAAGTACATGTTGGTGTCAACAGTTGCCATCCCAAAGATACCATTGGAAGGTCTGGAGGATGACACCAAGGATGCTTTGGAGATTGCGGAGGACGATGATGCCCTGCCATTGCCGGATGTGTTGGAGGAGGATCCAGTGGAGAAGGCATCTGACGAAGAGGTGAAGGCTCTGAACCAAAAGTGGCTGGAGCATGTGAAGCACCTGTCAGAGCCAGTTGGAGTCCAGAACATCACGCTGGTGGAACCATTGGCTTCGAGGCATCGAGATGATGTGATCAAGGTGGCTAGCCGGCTGTACTGTAGGTACAGAGCTATGGGTGTGTGTCCCATCCGGATCCACACTGACAGGGAGACTGCCTTCCTCTCAAAGCCCTTCCAGGCCTGGGCCAAGCGCATGGTGATGTTCCAAACGATGACGGGAGGGGACGAAGGACCTGGGAATGGTAGAATCGAGAGTGAAGTGCAGCAGGTCAAACGACGTGTGAGGCTTCTGGTTCGGGAGTCGGGTCTTGGTGAAGATCTATGGCCTTGTGTGGCTCGCCATGTGGGCGAAGAGAGACTGAGGATGCAGTTGGAGAAGTTGGGCATCCCCACCAAACCCTTGCTGCCGTTGGGAGCTCGAATGTCGGTCAAAACGAAGAGGTGGCATCGAGCTGGCTTTGGTCCTCTGGTTGCTCCATTCAGGACTATGACGGTCATGGGACCTTCTCCATTGATGAGCACTGGCTATGTGATGAAGGATGGAGATCAAGTTCAACATTCTCGGCTGGTGGTCGCAACGGATCCCAATGCTGATCGGGCTGTCATGGAGCTCCAGGCCATTGACCACCCAGAGAGACCAAGTAGGAGGTTCACTGGGAAGCAGCCACCTGATCCACTACTACCTCAGGTTCCACGACCAATCCAACATCCTGATGACCATCTTCTTGATCCAGTTCAAGGACCAGAAAGGGCTGATGTTGGTCCCGGGGGAGCTGAAGGTGATGCTGGTCTCGGGGGAGCTCAAGGTGGAGGAGACGGAATCCCTGGACCTGGTGAAGTGTTGGATGAACACGGCAACGTCTTGCCGTTTTGGGGTGATCCGGAGGAGGATGTGCCAGCCCTTCATGCACTTCGGGCTGGGGGGGAGGACACTTTGGATCACAATCAACTTTTCCAATGTGAAGGCTGCGGATTGCAACAGCCTGGAGGTGGGAGTTGNGGCCAATCAAGTCAGCCAACCTCTTTTTCAACGATCCCTGAAGCAAGCTCTACGACACCTTCACTTTCTTCATTGCAAAATCAAATGAATGACGGTTCAAGATCTACTGCAGGTTCACTTTCTTCATTGCAAGAGCGTAGGTCAACATCAAATGCACTTTTACCTTCTTCATTGCAAACTCCGAATGATGCTATCTCAACAGCTACAAGTCCGCCAACATGCACTTGGGACGAGATGGAACGCATCCATGAAGCTGAACTTCAAGAGCACTGGTCTCTGAAGACGATGTGGCTAAAGGAGCTTCAGCATGTTGCAGTTGGTGAGGACGAGGGCCGTGAACAAGGGCGGTGGCTGGGAGAGATCATGGGAGAACTTCATCAACGAGAGCAAGAACTGGAAGACCAACATTGGTTGCTAGAACAGCATCGGCTTGCGTCTCTGGTGAAGGCATCGTCGGAGGATGGGGGGGTAGAGCAGTTGAGAACGGTCTTGCAGACCTACACGGTGCCCTTGCAGCAGGTGAAGAAGGAGTTGGAACTATGGAAGCAGCCTTTGAAGGCCGAGTATGAGGCGCTGTTGGGAACTGGAGCCATCCGGGTGACTTCTGAGGAGGAGGTTCGAAGGCATCCAAACTATGCCAACTTGGAGAGGGCCCCAGCGATGTTAGTNGGCGCTGTTGGGAACTGGAGCCATCCGGGTGACTTCTGAGGAGGAGGTTCGAAGGCATCCAAACTATGCCAACTTGGAGAGGGCCCCAGCGATGTTAGTTCCCACGGTGAAGGCGCCGAATGGCCGGAGGAAGTGCAGGATTGTCATCTGTGGCAACCGCATTGAGAAGGCTCATGATGGATCTGGGCATGGGGTGGAGGAGAAACCAAATGACTTCACCACCTATGCTGGAGGAGCCGATGGAACATTGCTGCGATGCCTGGTTCGGAAGTCGGCGGCGGAGAGCTGGACCATTGGAACGATGGATGTGGCTACGGCTTTCTTGTTAGCCCCCAGGCGTGCAGCTGCTCAGGATCTGCTGATCATGAAGCCACCGAGAATCCTGGTGGAGGCGGAGGTGTGCAAGGAGACTGACCTGTGGAGTGTGGAAAACGCAGTCTACGGATTGCAAACCTCACCAGCCGATTGGTCGAGCTATCGCAACTCTGTCTTGGGTCGAATGAGGTGGTGGAGTGAGGGGAAACAATATCAACTGATGTCGACCCCCCAGCAGAACCTTTGGAAAATTCTGCCTGTTGAGGAACCGGTGGAGGGCAGGGACGACCCCAAGGGATACTTGGCGCTGTATGTGGATGACATCATGGCGACTGGAGAGGAGCCCTTGGTTCGGGCATTACTATCCCGGGTCCGGGAGGAATGGAGGTGCAGTGAGCCTGAGTTTGTCGAGGATGGGGGCTCAGCTGTGAAGTTCTGTGGATTCGAGCTGACGAGGTGTGGGGACCATGTTCAGCTGTCGCAGAAGTCCTACCTCAAGGACTTGGTGGGTCGCTATGATGGGGTAGCTCTGAAGTCATCGCCAATGCCGGCCAACTTGGATGAATCCCTGGAGGAGACCATCGAGGTATCCGATGTCAGAGCAGCCCAGACCATAGTGGGTGAATTGTTGTGGGCCTCTTGCAGAACGAGGCCGGACTTGGCCTATGGAGTTTCATGGATGGGCCGAATGGTGACGAAGGCTCCGCGCCGGGTGAGGCAGTATGGGGAGCACATGGTGGGGTANGGACTTGGCCTATGGAGTTTCATGGATGGGCCGAATGGTGACGAAGGCTCCGCGCCGGGTGAGGCAGTATGGGGAGCACATGGTGGGGTATGTGAAGTCGACCCTTGAGATGTCGCTCGCCTATGGCAAGTGCCCTGGACCGGAGGAGGATGGAGCCCTGGCCTTTCCACGGTCGATGCAGCGGTTGGAGATCCACTCCGATGCCTCCTTCGCTCCAGCTGGTGGAAAAGGTCATCAAGGACTGATCGCTATGTATGGGGGGGTTCCAGTGCAGTGGGAATCAAAACAACAGTCCTTTGGAACCCTCTCAACGGCTGAATCGGAGCTCTTGGGGTACACCGATGGCCTAACCCTTGGTGAAAGTGTGGCCGCTGTGGTGGAGCTGTTGGAGCCTGGTGGCATCACTGACAAGGTGCTGTACGGCGACAACGAGGCTGGACTCCGCCTGATTCAGAGTCCTGACGGCCCTTGGCGAACAAGGCATCTTCGCCTTAGAGCTTTTGTCTTGAAGGAGAGGGTAGCTTTGGAAATCTGGCGGGCACGCCATGTCCCTGGAGCTCAGCTCACAGCTGATCATTTGACCAAAGCTGTGGTGTCTGCCGCTTCTTGGCAGAGGTTTCGCCGATGGATGAGTCTGATCCTTCCGGAGGAGGTGAAAGCTGGGGACCAAGGGAATGGAGCTGAAAATGCGGGCTCGTTTTCAAAGATCACGGCAGCAGTGGTGGGCACTATGGCCGCTTTGGGAATGATGGTGGCTGCTCCGAGCACTTCAAAGATCGCCAAGGTAGCTGGTGCTNGCTTTGGGAATGATGGTGGCTGCTCCGAGCACTTCAAAGATCGCCAAGGTAGCTGGTGCTGTAGGTTTTGCCGCATTGGCTGCATGGATGACGCAGCATCAAGGGCCAGAGGGTCACAAGAAAGCTGCGAAAGAAGACCCCATAAGAGCCAGGCACAAGACCATTGGGCCAAGTAGGGCGGCAGACCCACGGGTAGGGGCACCCGAATGGTGGGCTGTCGGAAAAAGATGCTCCAGGGAAAATGAACCGGAGCCAGTAGGAAAGGATGTCAGGGAAAATGAACCGACATCAACTATGGGGGCCAGGGACCATGAACCGGCCACCATTCACTGTAGCCCTTGGGGCTCCCCGGAACATCCACCGCGACTCTGTGCTGTGAGGGCAGGACAAACGTTCGGTCCTCGACCATGGGAGGCGCCGGAATTTGGGCAGCCACCTCACCGAGGTCCTGATGACTTGTGGCTGCAAATTTCTGGTGGGTGGGTGGTGCGAGTTCATCGACAGCACCGCAGTCGTCTTTTCCACCCCATCCACAGAAGCTGTCCCGTTCAAGCAGCTGATCTTGAGGACAGGCGCATCTCGGTCATATGGTTCTCTGGGAGCCGTGGCTGGCAGCGGGTGGTCCAGGAAGACACCTGGCAGAGGGGACAGGTACCGCCAGCTGCACCTGTTGCTGGAACCTGGATTGGATGGACCTTTTTTCGACTTCGGGAGTCGGCCCAAGATGGACGGAGCTCTGCAAACCAACCAAGGATCCAGCCGGATACAGTGGTGTGGAACCCCCATGAGAATTCAGCTTGGAATATGCCCCGTCAGTTTGGGGCCTCAACTGGAATGACGAGGAGGGGCCAACCATCGGCATCGGAGAGGGGATCGGCGGCTATGGCTTCGATCAACACCAGCCGTTTTGGGTCGGCACATTCCGTGAGCTCGGATGGGAGTTGGTCGGTGGCTGGGTCAGGCTTGGTGCCGAAAGCTGCAGCATGGAGGCCAAATCCAGGTCAGCCGACATGGAGACCGGACTCAGGCCCTCCGTCTTGGGGACCAGAGTCAAATCCTCCTTCATGGAGGCCTACATCCAGTCCACCTTCATCGCCCCCGTCGAGCTCTATGGCATCTTCACCTATGGGAAATCCTGGGGGTGCAGCTTCAAGCTCCAGGCCAGTCAGGCCAAGGGGGTACTCTGGAGGCATTCCGCCTGGGAGTGTGGTCGTTGCCAAAACTGGGGCAACGCGACCTACAAGGTGGTCTGAGGGACCGACATTGTCCATCAGAGAGGGTGAGACTGAGCGGATGGCCACGCTGAGGGTGCTTGGGGCGCCCATGCCACCTGATCTTNAAGGTGGTCTGAGGGACCGACATTGTCCATCAGAGAGGGTGAGACTGAGCGGATGGCCACGCTGAGGGTGCTTGGGGCGCCCATGCCACCTGATCTTGGCCGCAGAGAGGAAGACCCTGAACGAAGGCGCCAACGATATCTGCAGGCTTCCCGAAGTGAGGTCAGCGATGAGGAGCTCTGGTGCTTCGTGCATGGGGAGCAGTTCGAGCCGGCCAGGTCAGAATATGAGGAAGCTGTGGAGAGCGAGGAGGGATCTGATGGAGATTTCAGCTTGGTGACGGAGCAGATCGAAGAGTCACCGGCTGCAGTGGATCCGCCAGTGGAAGAGGACACGCTCCACCATCCGGACGAAGCATCGGACATGTGAGGCAGAGTTCTTTTTTGGAAAAAAGGTCAAACGACCTGGAATCTGGCCGCAAGGCCTTGAAATGTTACACCTCGACATTGCACTTTGCAATGGGGGGAGTGTGGAAGGAAAATCCTTTTGACACCATTGCACATGACCAATTGTGCCCGGCCGAACATATCCAATTCCGCAATTTGGCTCAAGAAAAGGACTTTGCTGCTGGCGGCAGCGTTCATCCCAGCTCAGATATAAATGGGAGATTTTCCATGGCCACTTTTGATGACCGGAGGGTGTATGAAAATACCCTGCGCTTGCAAAAGATTTTCCACAATTTTATTCGGAAACCATGTTGCCGGACAATAGAACAGAATGACTTTGATATGGAAACATGCAAGAAACTCATCAACAAACATGGCCATTTTCCAGTGCCTGATAATATTACCTTCAAGGCCTCCGGCCAACAGGCCATGGCCCACTAGACTCGAACCCGGTATTGAAATGTACTGAAAACACTGGGTGGGCCCGGAGGGTCATTGGAGGCCATGTGTCATGAGATGGAACTTCTTCCGGTCTTTTGTCGTTTCTGTTCCTAGACTCCCATGGCTGGACGTCCTCATGTCAGACAACAATTGCGATTACGTTGCAGCACTGGAGCGCAAGCAGCTTCTTTTTCTTCTGTCACTGCTGGCTAAAGCCTCCCGCAACAGCTGGCCGTTCTTTCGACCCATCAACATGTGAAGTATGAAGGTCCAGTGCGATCATCATCCCACATGTGAGGATGGAGCATATGTTTACCATCTTTTACCACTAGCCAAGTCTGTTAGCTGTCTTTCTAGGTGCCTTGGCTCAGCGTCGTCCTTCTGACGCGGATCTGTGCGAGGCATACATCATGCCAGAAAACGACTTGTAAATTCAGCCCACTGACCCCTGCTTTGGGACATGCGGATCAACACGTCCACGTCCAAGAAACAAACTTTGGGCTGTTTTTGGCCTGCAACTAGCTGAGCGTAGGACAACTTGCCCGGTCGTGACACGGGACATTTTGCCCGGGCCCAGCCCCATTTGCTGTGTTCCAGCCATCGGCTCCCATCTCCCATGTGGTGTTGACGCTTGAGATCCTTGTCGCTCCTGTCGGTCACAAAGCCCCGCAAGCGTTCATCCACCTCCATGAGGTAGCGTTGCTCTGTGGTCGCTTCCGTTTCGAAGGTGCTTCGAAAAAACCCTTCCTTGACCTTCACAAAAACGTACGGGATGACAGCATATTTTGAGTTTGGTTGGTCAAAGGCCTTACAATACATGAAGACTCGGTCATCAAACGGCTCGGCAAGATCTGACTCAGAGATCCCAAAGGCGTGCACCTCCTGAACATCGGAAATCAACCGCACAAACACCTTTGTGCCCCCAAAAAATCCGCAGCCACGTGTTTGGCACCAAGTTAAAAGCCACCAAATCAAAGCCGTTACCCTGCGGTAATCAAACTTTGCGAGGGAACGTCCATTATTTATAGATTATTTTCCCACCAAAACTTAGCACCCTCGATTTATAGAGAATTTCCCATGGCAACCTTTGATTACCGGAGGGCAAATTCTTTGTACCCAATGGTTGCCTTAGGGCTAGAAACCCGAGGCAGATGATGCCCCTGAAGGACTATTACTTCACTATGCTGAGAGACCAATTCGTTTTTACGTCAATTTTGATGACTGGCTGAGATTATTTTACCTTTCTGATAGATGTGGAAGCAACACCTTCCCAAAACTATTAAACAACATTGAAAAATATGTTTCTTCGGGTGACCCCAGCCGTGAGAAAAACATGATCACGGAAGAAAACCATTCCCACCAAAATTTTGACATGCACATGTCCTGCCGTAATTTATGGAACATATTTTGACATTTTATCCTGAGACAGTTTCTGACATGTATTTTGACACATGTTCCAGCATCCATCTTGACATGCGCTCTGACATGTGGTCCGACCTGTAGACTGACACTTATTATGACATGTTTTGTCCTTAACCAGATTCAAGCCAAAACTACGAGCAACTTTTCCAAATGACGAATATTCAGTCTAAGCAGTCTTTCAAAAGCAGCAGATGCATGAATGTGACACTTAAACAAGTAGTTTTTTTAACAAGTGCACCCTTCCTGCCCATAGCACTGCACACACACACACAAAAAAAAAAAAAACAGTGACTGCACCAAAACCCCATGGTTTGTCATTATTTCTCCCACTATATAAATGTGCAAAGTTGCTATACTGTATACCATAGAATATTTTTGGACAAACCCTGCCAGATCAGAAAAAGGTCGGCAAGGTAGCTCAGAGATGCTCGGAGAAGAGATTGTCGAGGGGACAGGTAGCACAAAGAAGAGGTAGCAAAGAGGGAAATACGTTCGACGCGAGGTAGGTCAAACAGCCACGCACCGTGCTAATCATTAACTAATTATAAATATGTGCATTTAACCCTGCAATCTCTCGCTGGCCCATGCAGTCATTCAACAATGTCAGTCAGAAACCTTTCTTATAGGACCTTCCTTTGATGTTGGTGCTTCTCACTTTGCCCTGTATTTTGCATGCTTGATGCTCATAACCTCTATCTCCGACTGACATTTGAGGTATTCTCCACAAGTGGCGATCGCACTACCCCCATGGATCATCCCTGACCACAAAACTCCTCCAGAAATTCGCGCTTCGCTGCAGCTGCTAGGTCTTGGTCGCTTAGGTGCAGAATGTCCCCACCGGGAAATTTGACCTCATCCCGCTTCTGATTCCACACCACGAGGAAATAAAGATGTCCTCTACTCCGTGGATTGGACTTTCCCAGTCCCTGAAATCTATACATCGGGATTGGGCGAGGGATCATCATCATCCGATTTTCATGGATCACCTTGGATACCCTGACAAGTACATGTTTTGGATGGAAATCAAGCAATCTATCCCCACACAGAAGGCTATAGAAATGGAACATAAAACGTCTTCCGAGTGTTCAAAAATCACCCACCTGTCCTTCTTGCTTGCAATAATGCACAGCACAGGTAACTGCACATCGGGCAAAGACACTAAAACTTCGTCCACAGGGTTTCACATCCCAAACATCTTGAGGCTGCCCACGCCGAGCCCACTCTTCACGCACAAACGCCGCATATGCATCCAGAATTGTTTCTTGAGATTCCGGAGCAAGGCCATGATCTTGAACAGCTCTCGGCAAATCCACCTTGAACACTGAGATGGGCCCTTGATAAAATTTCAGCCTCATCAAATGAGGTAGAACCTCTAAACCGCCAAGAATCTGCTTGGCTCCCTCAGTCAGCAGGAAGGCTTTGAGCTTGAATTGTTTTTGGCGTGGAACGACTGCCTTCAGCAAACCTTTTTTGGGCCATTGCTGGGCAGCCGCCTTCGCCATGACACATAGCTCTTCATTCACCTTCAGCTCCTCCGAGTCCTCGGGTAGATCAGAGGCAACCTTGGCCAAGCCGAGCAGATACTGCAGCCGCGCTGCTGGATCTGTCACCCCAAAGACGTCCGTCACAAAATATGGGTTGCTCTCCAGGAAGATGCAAATGCAGGACATCAACGCAGTGTCTGCATCAGAATCTCCAGAAGTCTGGTCTCCAACTTTGTAGCCGCCCTCCTTGGTGTTGTCATGGCCAATCATGGCCTCTCTTGGAAAGCTCATGATCTGCGCAGGAGTCCATGCAAGTCACTGAAGGTGAAGGCAATATGTTGGATTCTTGATGATGTAGGGTGGAAACTAATCACCAGTTCGGGTCGTTTTCCTAGGTAGGATGGAAAATAATATAACATAGTTGATATGATACCAGCAAAGAAAAATCACATTTGCTCCGGTTGTGGTTACCCCTATTCGCCAATGGATGAACATCATTGAAAATCCCTACGCATAGGACATAATGATCATCAGTTGTCCATCCTGCAGCCTGCAGCTGTGCTTTGACTGTCTCAGATTTGAAACTGGCTGCGGAATGGTGCAAATATCTGCAAACCTTAAATGCCATGGGTGGACATACAGCACAACTGCAATTGGTCACAGGGCACCCTGGTCCATGTCGCCCCAGGATAAGGCTATGGGAGATACCAGTAAACAACCCTGGCCTGGCAATGTCTTGTGAGAGCCCCGCATCAGGACACCATTAAAGGATCAAACAACATCAGGAAAAAAAATGATGAGTCAGTTTAACCTAAAAAGCACTGCTCCAATGACCACATTCCTTGATGAAATCCAAAAACATTAGCTATGTTTGCTGGCCAAACAAACATCCCAGTCCTCTCGGGAACACTTTAGCTGAACGCTGTGTAAGTCTGTTGTTCTGCGACTTTGAATATTATTTTGTGCATTTTCAACCTCATGTTGCGCTGGCAAAAAATTAACCGTTTTGCTGCTTTCAATTCACCATTTCGTCTATTCAGTCTGCGTAGTTTCAAGTTAAATCCTGATCTGTGTCCCTGCTCCGAATCTAATGTTTATTTATAATCTATACATTCCATGACATCCCCATCTTTCCTAGTAAATCCTTCTGAAATTGATTGTTAGATCCCCATTTCAGTTGGCTAAATCTTACTATATCTAATGATCAGATTCCACTTCTTCATGGTTAGATATCGTGTTTTTATATGTTTTTTTTTGTGTTTTGCACGTTTGTTTGGTTCACTAAATCCCCATCTTGAATCATTCTGATGGTTACCCTCTGGTGAACTAACATCGCTATTGAAAATGGCCATTTATACTGGGTTTTCCCATTAAAAATGCCTATTTTCAATAGCTATGTTAGTTCACCAGAGGTTAGATCTCCATTTCAGTTGCAAACCTTCCAAGGTACCTTGCGCAATGGCCTCCGTCGCCTGGTGGTTGGACAACAAGCCCGCCAGGCTGATGCGTCGTGAGAGGCGCTCGAAGCGGGTGACCAACCTTGACTGATGGAGGTCCAACCAGAAATGACGTTTTTTTTTACCATGAAACATGGGAAAAATAACGGTTTTCAAGGGTTACTATAGTGGAGGTTATATAACTTATATAGTTGTAAAGATCGGGAATATCATGTTCAGCATTAGTATATTAGTATAGTGGAATTTATCTATATGTGTATGTATGTAACCGTCATTTGGATGAACCCCCCACTAATGTTGGGGCTTGTTAGGTCAGGGCCCATACAGTCTTCCCCGAACCTACTGGATCTTCTCAATGGGAAGCCACCATATGCCCCTGAACGTCCCATCACTGCCGGCCCTTGGAAATTACATTTCATTTTTTCTAAAATTATTATGACAGAAATGCCTGTGAAAACAATTTATTGTATCCCCAAGTGTTTTGAAAAAAACAATGAAAGATCTCATGTGCACACCCATATCTGAATAAATTACATGAATTCATATATAATCCGATTTAAGGCAATTTTTGCAATCTTTTATCATACCCACATACCAACCATCATGCCAGCGACGTCACCCGTATGGAAAAAGTTTTGTGCAACTCATCCAGATCCAAGCAACATCTGCATCTGCTTCTTGGCCGCCATGACCGAAAGATAGGAATAGAGGCAACCCAATAATTAATAATTAAACCTACCATTTGGGGATGGTTTGTGCCATCCATTTATGGTGATGACTTGGGGGTGGTTGATACCATTTATGGTGATTTTATGACGTGGGGATGCTTGATGATTGGGTTGTATTTTTTTCGAGGGAACTGAAATAGAAGGGAAACACGTCTGGGAGTTCGATCTGTCTGGTAAGGGAATCCGTATTGATGGATCAAGCAAAAATGCGACCCTGATTTTGACTGGGGTTGTGCGTATAGATTTGCACAGATGTCTCTCACTTTAGGATGCTTGATGCTTCATGCGGTCGATGTCGAACTTCAACAGGTCAGAACTTGGATTCCTGAACCTCAGATTGGATTGATGGACATATTCATATAGTTGGATAACAGGCATGAAGGGTTGCATTTTTTGGCTGCAGGCATGAAGGAATCCCCATCATCAGAACGTGCTTGGCCTGCTGACTTTTTGCTGCTTTATATACTGGATGGTGGAGGCTGGTTTCTGGGTGTTCCTGGTTGTTCTCGAATTCTCCAATTTCCTGAAAACAACCAACAAAAAAAACTTGGCAAAACACCCTTGCATGGCTGTCATAGCCCCAAGGGTCAAACGTGATGTTGAAAGGGACAAGGATACAGCACGTCTACTTCAAGGATCATCCTAGTAACAAGTTTACAACTCTGGTTACTGTAGTACTTCGGCCATGTGGGCTGAAACCATCAAGAAATGGAATGCATCCCCATTTGCTAATAGTTGCTAACTGGGATCCTCCAAGCCTCATGTTCAGCTCCGTTGGAACTCCACAAGGTTCACCGCTTCAGGAAGCCCAGAGACTCATCACCCCTCAAAAATCAAAGCCCAAAAGTTTGGATGGCTCAGCTTCACCCTGGGGAGGTGGGGAAATGTTTTTTCAATGTTTTCATATGTTTTCCCGTTAATGTGTTTTTCCTTACTATGTTTGCCGAAATGTGAGCCAGGATTCCGTACACCATATTATTGAGCTGCAGTCCTTTTCAAACCGACGCCGCGCAGGGAAGAGGATCCTAACAATGATGGCGGATGATAGCTGGGCGACGGCATGTCCGTTTCACTGGAGGATCATCCCAGCAAGCGACCAGTTAAGACCCACATTCCACAGGTACCCTCTGGTAAACTAATATAACTATGGAAATTCACCATTTTTCATGGGAAAATCCACTATAAATGGGCCATTTTCAATAGCTATGTTAGTTCACCAGAGGGTATTGAAAACTGCTTGTTGAATCCTTACCAGGATGATCCTCCCAGCTGCCAGGTGAAACTCTGCCGCCTCAGGGTCCAGCAATGGCGCGCAGGTTGGCCCCCTGCAACGCTGGGCCGACATCGATGGGTGACTTCAGCAGTATAATATGGGGGGTTATGGTCCACCAGAAACATGACTTAATCAGCAAATAAGCAGCAAAACGTGAAAGATTTCAGTTTTCAGAAAATAATGATAGATAAAAATCACAAGTACAACATATATAATAATAGATGGGTGTTGAAATCATAACTGGGGGTCTGTGTGCAGGAGTTGGAGTCATTAAATCCTATGTAACAAGTCAGGAGCATGGTCCAGGTGGCACTGAAGATCGCCAATCTTGTCGTCCAGAGTTGGCAAAGTGGACACTTTAACAGTCGCACAAGTTCATTTGGTCCCCTAAGAGTACTGCGCACCTTCACCGTCAATACACCTGCAAAAAATGCAAAGTCACCCCAAGATTCATCAACCCTCGGGCTGAGAGCGTCCTTTTTAAAGCAGCCAAAATCACTTTTTGGCGTCCCACTCTGCGTGTAACTTATCAGAGTTCACATGTATCCGGGTGTTTATCATGCTACTTTGCGGCTCATTCTACTTAGTAAGAGACTACATCCCTTTCTTATGTTTGGTGATGATAAGTAGCTCAAATAAGATTGACGATCGTTTCACTAAGATGAACTAACCTACTTGCGATTGGTGGGATGAACCAATTCTGTGGGGGTAAAAACAGATTCTAGTCCCATAAGCCGCATGTTTTCATATAGTTTCAGTGTTTGGAGCTTCAACTCCCATCATAACCAAACAAAATCCCACTTCTGAAACCAGGGATCTATCCCATTCAAATCTCGAAATTAAGATGTTGGGTAACTAAACATGAAACTCCCATAGCCATCCCAGTATAATCCCACTAAAATCCCACAAGCATCCCAATCCAATCCAAATATCCCATTGAAAAATCCATCAACTTCCCATGAAAAATAGTAAATCCTCGCTGAATCACCACTTTTTTGCCCCATGTTGGAAGGTTTTTTAACCGCAAAAAATCCCCATCAAACTTCCATCAGTTTCCCAGCTGCCAGCGCATCCCCCACCTCGTAGCTGCTCTGCCAGCGCCGCATCTCGATGTCCAAGGCCTTACCGTTCTGCACCTCGATGTCCTCCATACCTTGCCTGGGCTGCATCAGTGTCGATGACTAGCCGCTGTTGGTTTCATATGGCTTTAAGAATCCCAACAATAGGGACATCATGGGGATATAACGGGTATACAACCAATGATAAGGAGTCAAAAAAAAAATTGAGGACCCTAAACAAAGACGTACTGTAGCATAATATAAAGCAACTTTTTTTGGGGGCGAATCCCTTGAAATTTAGACCTTACGTTTGCCTTGTTTGTGGTAGGTTAGTCCAATTTAGGTACCTGAACTCCTTTAGTAGAGAAGCAGTAGTGTCTTCTGGCGATGTTCAAAGATAATATGAGGTTTTCAAACTATCCGATGGATTGGGGAGTCCTGGCTTCAGACAAACCCGTAAAAGTAATTCAATTCTAAGTGCAAAAATCCCAGGTAGGAGTCGGGATAACCATTCACTTTTGAAACTGGCAGCAAGAAGTGATGTACCTGTAAGGTGCTGTGGCTGTGGTTTCTTATGCGGTGGGAAAGGTCCCATGCACGGGGGCTGTTGGCAATTGGACAAAGCCGTGGTATTTTTTGATGCGTCAATGCCCAATCAAGATAACACATAACAATAACTGGACAAACTATATGTTCACAACCGCATCCTGGCATCCATCCAAGCAACTACGATATACAATAGGGATCGTTGGGACGCGTAGATGTTCAGGTTCGGGGGCAGTGTTCAAGGAGGTATACAAGCATTGATACTCAAGTCCTTAATGATGTATTTACATCACCACAAACCAGCAGAAACAAAAAGATGATCATCATCTTAAATCATGTATATGATTTTGACCCAGGTGTAATAAAGGCCCAGTTGACTAGCAAGCGGTCCCCAAACCAAGTGACAATCAGATTCAATCATGGATGGGAACCGCGCGAGTGTCATGATTTGCCTTCAATAAAGCGATGTGAGATTGTCTGTCCGCACGTCCTTCTATACACAGATCCACCGATCTCCCCAAGATCCCATCTACCCATCCGCTGCAAATACATATGTCTCGGTTTTTCCCAAAACAATTGTGGCAATTGGCCCAAGAACCATTCTTGTTCCCATTTTAAATGAATATGACACAAAATTGCTATGCATCTCGGGTTCCCAATCTTCAGAAGCTCCATTTCCAACCTGGCCCCCTTCGCTGCCGGTCCCAGCGACCGAACCCAAAGGCCATAGCGTTGACAGCCGTGGCGATGCATCAGCAGCCTCAACTAACACGACCAAAATACAGGCCTACGGAACCACCATTCGCTCTACCCGCCAGTAAACCAACAGTCTGTTTGTGAACATGAACCGTTTATTTATAGGCCATAAAAAACATCGTTTTTCCACAGTTGTGTTCGTTTACCAAAGGGTAGGATGGGTTCAGAGGTGTGCGCTTGGTGATTGCTGGGGCCAGCCAGTTCTAGCACTGATCCTGGGGGTAGTTTGAGAGCTGCCAGCTCTTGTTAGTATAATCCCTCGCCCCTATACTCATAAATACACACCTCGAAATTCTGGGTTCGTATGGGATCTATTCAATCTTTTCACTTTGACCCCAACATAGGTTGGGGCTATCTAAGGATAGGGGCAATCGGATTAACAAAATGCATGGGATGATCTTTCAAACAGTTCCCTGATCGGCTTGGGTGCTGAAACATCCCCACAGTGGACGTCAACAAAGAACAAACCGTGTGCCGCCTAGATTGACAAACAAAAGGACTTGCTTGCCGCCTTCACATAGGTGCCATGGGGATCCATGGGCCAATGGCGAAACCTCAAACACCCTTCTGAGCAGAAAACAATCTAGATATTGGATGATATTAGCACTGAGTGGAACATTGCAACAGCTAAGCCTCCTGAAGAAAAATGAATAATTATAAACAATCCAACCTATCACCCAACAAGTCTTCCACCACAACTCCTCCATCCCAGTAGCTGATCCATGGGCACAGTGGCATCAGCCTCCACTTCCCGACAGCCCGAGATGGAGTGTCCTCATGGGACAGTGACAAATGGGGGGTCAGAAGTGGAGATGACCTGCCATCGCCTGCTGTCAAGCCCGATTCTTTCTCAATTCTGGGCTGCTGAACTCATTTTAGTAGCACATGACATCACTATTTGGGGTAACCACCCCAATTAATCAACCAGGCTAATTTCTATGCATGATGATGTAAGTCCAAGGTCGTCTTACCCACTGCATGTACAAGAATTCCTAGGTATGGCCCGCCATTTGCAGGGCCCTACCGTCTAAAGCGAAACCTTCAGAAGGACAGCCCAAAATTAGCGAGCTCCAGCTATCAGCTTCTATCAATCCACCAAATCAGAGCTGAATGCTTCAATCAAATCCGAAATCGCTAGCCAAAAACTACTTATCATTAATCTTTACAAATATGACAGTTTCACTGATTAAATTGCACCAAATTCACCTTTTTATCATGTTTATCCTTTTTTTCCCAACCTCAACATGTCCCGCAATGGCTCTCCGTTTCGCCAAAAGTCCCATCTGCGTCAGGGCGATCTCCACGTCTGCCCGACGGTGCACTTGGTAGTAGACCTGGATAGTGTTTGCAGAGTGGAAAACTGAAAATCTAGAGCGATTACCCTCTGGTAAACTAACATAACTATGGAAAATCCCCATGTTTAATAGGAAAATCAACTATAAATGGCCATTTGCAATAGCTATGTTAAATTACCAAAGGGTACTATAATCAAGTGGCTTCAATAGCCATCAATACTGTTTGGTGATTGCCCCGTTGATGGCTTGTAATGCATTTCAGAAACAAGTGATGGTGGCAACCCCCCAAAAAGGATAGACAAGGAAAATCCTGCTAGATAGTACTAGATTTCTTTTCCAATCTGTTCCATGTATTTCTGGTTATTTTGCTGTAATCAAGAGGGCTCAAATGGCCCATGGAGATGGTGTTCAGCTAAGCCTTCCGGCAAGGACTAGCAGTTTGCGAACTGGAAACCACGGCCCTTTTGATTTGATGATTTACCTTTGAAATCTTTGAACATGGTGATTTTACATAGCTATGTTATGCTATTTTAACTTACAAGAGGGCATTGTACCCCGCAACTGAACTGCACTGAATGCCCATCCACAACTGATCCGTTCTGCATCTCATGCAATCATGCGGTGCTGTCAGTTTACAACTAATTATCAACTGTCTGCTGAATTGGTTGCAACCCTGTGTTTTTTGATAGTCACAGCTAATCCAGATCATTGCCAGTCCAAATTTCAAGGTGTTGCCGTACCCTGCAGTACGCTAACATAGGAATATGGAACATCCACCATTTTAATCCATTTTATAGATCATTTATAGTAATAATATGGAACATCCACCATTTTATAGATCATTTCCGTACGGGAGACCCGTGAATTTCCGCATCTAGATCCTGTCCCTACGGCCAGATCCATGAAGCCCACCGTCAGCAGCCATCGCTTTGGCACCACATGGCCCAGGGTCAAGGTGTTTCCCTGGGGAACTAAGACCTCAGACTACAGGAGGATCAACACCCATGCCACAACCCCAGGGGGGGCCCTCTGGTTTTACACCAAGAAACATATAACAGGGATTTATAGATATTCATCCCTCTAAAACTATGCTATAAGAAGTTTTGATCCATGGTCCATACCCATATATGAGAATAAACTGGATCATCCTCGCAGTGTGCGAGACAGAAGTAACATGAAGTAAACTGAAGTAACATGAAGCAAATGAAACCTCCAGGTCCAAAAAATGGATGTCTCCAAGAAGAAACTGCAATGACTGGAGGATCGCAGTTGGACTTGATCAACTCAACTTCAACTTAAAAGGTTGCCTTCATTGGTCCTTCCTGAAAGAAAGGGCATTCACAACAAATTCTTTGAATAATCTGGTGATGACAACATGACAACATCTCATCAACCCGACCACTGCTGAGTGCTGAGTATACGGAGGTCAATTACCTGACGGTGCCGTATCCTTGTTGGCTGTAGTGATAGCCGAAAAATCTGGCCGAAACACTCCGTCAAATTGATGTTCATTGCAGCAGCCATTTCAATGTTCAAAACAGTTTTCATTGAAGAAGATGCTACTTCATGTTGATTCAGCCGCTAATCTTAATTGATGTTGATTTCAGCCGTCTTTCTTCAATTTTCTCTGCGAACTATGTAAAATGATCACGTCCCTGGTTTTAGGCAATTCCCAATTAGACATGGGGCAAACCTGGGACTCTGACATGTCACTGATTGGGTTGTGCTTAATTGAAGAATCCACCCAACATTGAATGAAATTGATAGATGCCATGCTTGCATGATCATGCTGTTTACATCTCACGGTGTTGTCTAAGAATTCTATTTTCTGATATTTTTTGAAGGTCATTTCCAAACATTGTTCCACAATCTTTATTATTGTTTGTTGGGTACATGTCAAGGCAAGGTTAGGATTGCAATGTCCGGTAGCTTCTGCCCAATTTTAATCAATTTAATTTCTAATTTGCGTTAAAGGGCCTCCCGTTACGGAATGGAAATCTCAGGATGCACCAAATACCCAAAACAGGTGTGGGGTGACTATTGTGGGTCCACAACCCATTGCAAAGTGGCATGATATTTGTAAGAATTAGAAGACATGGCTCCACAGGAATTCTTCAGGCACAGTTCTGATTGATGGCTTCAACCCTTCGCCAAGACATGTTCTTCCCATCGCGGGTCATCACGTGAAAAATAGTTGAACATTAAAACATACAACCACGTCATCATTGCTGATATATGGACAATAAATATATATAAATAAATGTTATATATGTACATATCATCATCTATCCAATATATCCTTATTATATAATTAATTATATCATATCCAATATCCATTTGATTTTTTTTTGGATCGTTAAACCCACATTAGAACCATCCCCAAAATTCGTGGGTGAAATTCCCCATCGAAACCATCCCAGCTGGGCCCAGCCACTTGCTCCTGAGCTTTGCTGGGGACCTAGGGCGAAACGCTGGACCCAGTGGATCTGGGTAAGGCCTATGGCCGGGTACAGTACCTCAGGACCTCCAGTTCAGGATCCTGGACATTTCCATATGAACCTACAGCAAACTAACAACTAACATGACTATGGAATATCACCACTAGCAAGTAAATCATCAAACAGAACAAGCTATTTTGCATAGCTATGATTAGTTTGCCAAGGGTAGCTATAAGATTTCTCAGTGTGGGCCATTGTGTTGATGGAAAAGAATCAATGACACGTGGTCCAAATCGATAGATCATCTCTCACCAACCCCCCTTGAATCATCAGCGAATCAAAACCAAAACTCTGACCAGCCATGGTAGCGGTTCAATCAGCTTTCACATGTCACTGGCAGACATGCTAACTCACAAACTCTTGAATTAGATTTGCTAACTCACAAACTCTTGAATTTGTCAATATAGTGTGGGATTGTGGGATGCGTACTTTCTATGCAAACGCTCGCGCCTACCAAAACCTTTAAAAGTCTAATAATCCCAAAAAACAAGATAAATGGGTTTGACATGGTTTGACTGCTTTTGACAAATATGATCGAACATTAGAAAGTTGAAGCATTCTGCCTTTTTCAGCATCATTCTCCCAGAAACACAGAAAAATATTCTGCAGAACAGTGTGGAGTGTGGACCAACGTTGTTACCACTTCCAGTAGCCAAGGTGCACAGTGCAAGGAGAAGCCAAGTCGTTTCATGGCATCAGTGTCCTCGGTTCATGGCTCATGCTGTTGACGGCACAGGGTCGTGGTATTGTGATGCCTACCCAAGATCACAAGCTGGGTGCAATGGGAAATCTTCTCGCTGGGGAAATCCATCAGAAATGGAGGTTTTAGTGAGACACATATCTATACATGGAAGTTTTAATGGGGAATCAATGATTTTCCAGCCATGTTTGATTACCACATGGTACCCTCCAAATCGTGGCATACCGTGGTATCCCTGAGGTGTCGTGGCAAATCTGCGGAGTTTCAATGTCAACTGGAGAATCCCCATGTTCAACCTCTTATCATACCTGTTTTACCAAACGGAAACGAATGTCATGGCCTAATTTAAATAGATTTATAGCTTGAAAGTTGAGTGCTTGCTGGACAAAACAGGCTATAATATAAATAAACCAATCTCATCTTTTGTCCAGTGATTATTTATTCATGCTTAATCCGCTGCTGTTGTTGAAACTGGTGAAACCAACAGCAGCATGATTCAGCTTCTACTACCCAGTTCACCAAGAAATGCTTGGGCTGGTAGAATCCCATCTGATTCCCGAGAAACTTCGCGTGGATGGCTAAAAGGGCACATATATATATATATATATATATGAGCAGCAAACAAACAAAATAAGCTATATATATATATAGGCGACTCTGCAGAAATATGAAGCATAGCTAGATACAGGATAGAATATCCTATCTAAAGCATGGGATGCAATAGAACAGAATACAACAACATATAAACAGATAGATGATAAGATAAGATGAGATAATGAAGTAGAAAGATAAACCACTATTTGATATAATTAGATAATAATAGTAGATGTACAATATGTGTTCTCATTTTGCTGCCTGCAGATCTTCACCCATCATTCGCCCAGACTCCGCAAGGCCCTGGAAGAGCTCGGTCGAGTGTTTCACCTTCAGCGTGCGCTTCACTAACTTCACGGCCTTGAATTCTACCTCGGCCAAAGTGGTGCCTATGGCGCCTATCCCCTCGGCAGCTTTGGGACCCTGGGTGAAGAACATGTAAACCCACTGTGACTTTCAGGGATCCTCATGGCTGCGAGTGGAGTGGCGGCATGCCTCTTTGCTCCTACAAGCCACTACTACTTCAGGGATCCTCATGGCTTTTTGGCCCAAATGCTTAAGAAAACTGTGGAGAAAGTTAGTCACAAGACGGGAGAATATGAGAGATATAGAAAATTCAGGAGGAAGAATAAGACAAAGATTGAAACAGGAAGTCAAATTCCCACGATGGCCAACTAATTATACTGAATCTACCTTGTATGAGGACAAGGAGAAAATTGGTACATCAATGTAAACCATCAAGTGAGATACAACCAGATAGGCGATACCGCATGATACCGCCATAGCAACTTGGATGTCCATCCTACACAAGTGACCAATCTGCAAATCTCCGTCCACCAGGAACTCCTAGCTCTCAGCACCAAACTTTTAGTCCAATCAAATCTTCATTTGTCGGTGGCAAAACGTCCCATGTGTTCCCACCCTTGCACCTGGCTAAATCCTGAAAGAAGGTCATTTGGGATTAATTTTGGGAAAGCAATAATAAACCACCCATTTGGGAATGGATGGTTTATACCACCTACTACTGGTGAATTGGGGGATGGTTTATTAATGTTTATTATTGCTTTACCAACATTATTCCACTTAGTAATGACCATTTACAAAGTGACATGGCACTGCTCCCGATCAGTTCCCTGAAGCTTCGAGGTACCAGCAGATCGGAGTCCAAGAGCAGATCCGCATTGCCTGACAGATTCCCTCGTCCGTTGAACCAGGGCTCGCTTGACCTGGCAGGCCATCAGCGGAAGTTTTTTAGTTTTTTTTCGAAACTGGTGCAAGGATGATATGATAGGCATGAAATTTCAGCTAAATATGTGAAAATAGATTAAAATAGGGGGTAATCCACCTAGCCCATCCTAGCCCCTTTTTTTAACCATGACCACATCTTTTCCAACGTTGGACATAAAGTATGCACTGCGTCACGTGCGACTAAAAATGATGTTTTCAAATACCCTTGGATAAAGGGTTTTCCTCTACCCTCCGATAATCAAACATGGCAATGGGAAATTCCGGCTACATGGGCAATCTAAATGGCAATATAATCTATAGATGGACCACTTTCCATTGCCATCTTTGACTGCCAGAGGGCAAATTCCCACTATATCCCATTAAGTATCTCATCATTGTCCACTAGTCATTAATTACTTGGATTATCAACCATTATAAATGATACCAATGAGGACGCATGATTAATGAAGTATCCCGTTATGTTCAATAATTATCACAACCCACTACGTCCATTAAATATGATTCAACATCAACCTCCATCAAGTCGACATTAGAATCATCACTAAACCACCAGAAAACGACCATTTCTGGAACCACCAACTCCCATCCCCACTTGGCGCCTATTGGTCTTCTTCGTCACCGCCACTGCGCCGGTGCCAGCGCTGAGCGGCAGCTCGGGCGCCACGCCTAAGGGGCGCTGCTGCTCGCGTTCCGAGACGGCGCCGCCGGGGAAGAGCCAATCCTAGGCATACCGGTGTTTGCTGCGAAAATGGTAGAAACTTGTGGGCCCTAAGCCATGAAATGCTGGGAAAATGATGAGAACAATCCTGGAAAAAATGGGGATTTGAATTTTCCTTGGAGTTGGAACCAATGGTTTTTGGAAAACATGCGGACTTTGCAAGTGAATAGCTTGGGATTGATGGGACGATCTTCATGAGATCTTCAAGGAATGACGTCTATCCCGGTAAGTGATTCATATACCAAAAACGCACATTATTCCACGTACACGTGAGATTGATGTGCATAACCCAGAAAACTACAAGGTCGGGCGGTGATAGATGGCCGTATGGTTTCGTACACATTCATCTCATTTCTGATACCATTGTATAAATGGTGATGTGGCAAATCCTCCACGTTGGCCATTCGAAATGCATGTACAACTTCACATGTGCATGTTTATATCTTGGCTTGTCATATTTTGACGTCGAGCAAAACTACTTCAGTTGAGACACTTTCACGTTAGAATCCAAGAAAAGATCTCATGACGTAACATCGCAGATGTGTTAAAGTCCAAGAAAAGATCTCATGACGTAACATCCCAGATGTGTTA
>BGPT01000251.1:76222-99032 GCA_003297045.1 Symbiodinium sp. clade C Y103 | reverse complement strand
AAAAAACAAAAAATGCGTTCTGGCTGTGGCGCCAGTGCAGTGAACTAGTAAAAACACTGTTTCGTGACGCGGCCTTCTGCGCCCGCCCAGCCAACTACAACATTCAACAAAATAACAAAGTGGTGATACAAGCTTATTGGGTAACCAGTTCATAGATATGGGTCTGAGGGCTCTTTGAAAGGCACTGATTAATCTGCCAGCCCCTTGTTCATGGGTGACCCGTTCCCCCATTCCCCCATTCAGCCCTGAAACAGCCCCAAGAAAGCATGATGGATGTAGAGGTTCAAATGATGAAATCACCTTTTTGGGATCATACAATGGGGTTTGTTGAATAGTGGGAACATATGGGATTATGTATTAGCAATGAAGGGTTCTGAGCTATTCTACTGGGATATGGAGCCATTATACCATCATATCAATCATATCCTCATTATTTTTGCCACTATATCCCCAACACATGGGTTTGTCTGAAAATAGTGTACCCCCAAATCAAATCCATTGGATTATTATCATTTTCCCTATTAATATAGCCATTTGGGGATGTACCCTATTTTCAAACACACCCACATCGTAAGGCCCATGACGAAAGCATGGCAGCATGGCTTCTTACCCAAGGTTCCAGGGTCCCAGCCACAGCTAAGCCTTCAGGACCCGCCATGGCTGATCCTCCAGTATTTTTCGCACGCTTCGAAGTGGGGTCTTTGCAACAAATGGGAAGCAAAGAATATTGAATTCAAATGACCATCGTATCATTTTTAGCACATGGATGACATGTTGCAACTAATTTTCTTGTGAACAATATGTATATGTATAGATGTGTCTGTATTATACCTGTCCTGGTCGTAGTCAATGAATCTCCTACCGCATCAGGGACCAATGAGCCCAATTCATGTCGGCCAACCGAGCCACGATCATTGGACCAGTTGAAGAAACCACCGGAAAATATCAAAACACTTTCACATTCATGCACTGCAAAGTTGTTTATTTGTATACATGCATATATAATATATACATGTGTGTGTGTGTTGATTGTTGTTTGAACATAGAATACATATATAATATGATGATATATTATTATATCTGTATATATGCATTATGCATCATTAGCAACTGAGTTTGGGGGCCCTTCGATAACCACTATGTCCAGGTTCGCATGTTTTCATGTTGCATCCACCCCTTTGAGACAGAGCCCAAAAGACGCAAGAACTGGGTGGATCTAAAGGGTACCCCTGCAGGAAATTGTCCCAAAAACTTGCTATGTCCAAGAGAAAATTGATTTTGCATGATTTTGCCATTTTTTTGGTACAGATTCCACTTCGGTTTTCAGATGTTTTCAGAGAAAACTCGGCATGATTTGTTGGTCAATTCCTTCACACTCTCACGCTAAGTTTGAAAGCCAATTTTACTGCAGAACATGTTTCAAAAGTACACCAGTACATCTAAATGAAGAAATTGATATCCTGGCTAAACCTTGCAAAACTTTATCATCTTGTTTCTAGCTGGTCAGGAGAAATCATCATTGGTGGCCACAGAAAATCGTCAAACAAACACGTAAAAAGACAACTGTTGCTTTGTGGCACATCCCGCGAACAGCATGTAGGTTAAATCCCTGGTTATAAATGAAATAAGTGGGGTTGATTCACTTACAACTGCGGTGAACCAACCCATATAAACTCAGGATTCGTGGGCGCAAGTACTGAACCAAGGTCAACCCAGCCCTGAACCCCAGCAGCTGCCATGACTTTTCACTCCGGCAACATGGTGAACTTCACCTTGGCACCAGTCGTAGTCAACCGAGGCCAGGGAATGGTTCCATATGGTTCCATGCAAACAATTAATCTGTTTGTATGCTCAGAATAGTAGAGGAAGATGGAGAAGTAGGTCTTTGGTGCAAACTGTGCTCATGTGGTGAGGCCTTCAAATGAATACAATGATAATGTCAATCAAGATCATCATCCCGTCTTCATAGGCCTCAAACCTGACAAGCATTTTCATGAACAACCATCAGAGTCCCTTGAAACATGCACGGCTTTTGGGCGGTTGCCCACATTGCTGGTGAAATCCTCATCGGATCTTACATATATTCCACTATTCAACCCCCAAAATCCTGAAACATCAAGATCCAAGATGCTCTTGATCGTTTCCCCCATTTCACCTCATGTCTGCTGTCCCTTGAGCACGCCCTGCACAGAAAGGGCGCCCGGACGCGTCCCGACTCTTTGCTCAGAACTCTCACCTTAACCACCTCTCCAATCTCCACCTGCCAACTGCCATGCCCGTGGTCCCCGGTTGGAAGCCAGCTGGTTGTTTGGTGGTGAAGAACTTAAGGGGATCGCCAAGGAGTTCTGATACTGCCTCAGGATGTCTCAGTGATGAGTCTGGAGCACACGCTCAGGAACGAATCTTAGACTTGCACTGGATCATCATGGATCACCTATTATTGAGCGACCCTGGTAACTGGCACATAGTGAGATATATGACACATAAGAAACTCAATCTATGTGGCTATACGTGTATATATATACATACATATATATTATACGTAACCATAGATACATACAGAACATACACATACATAATATAATTAATACTTATATAATCTTATATATTATAAACTTATATATTGTACATGTAACATGACATATGTTTTTATGTCTGAAAATCCGTGACCAACCACTTCTCCAGTCCAAGTTCAGGGATCCTCATCGTAGATGTTCTTCACATAGCCCTGCGAAGCGGTCGACACATGTCGAGGGTGATTCAATGGATTGGTTCATGGGAAAATTCACAGGAAAAACCCATATTTTAAAGGAAAATCCGTGGTTTCCGGTTACAATTTTCCCTTAAACCAATCCAATGAGTGATATTCCAGAACAAATGATGGCATATGCTGCATATGCCCATGAAACAAAACATAGACACAATGGTTACACCAATTATTCCGATGTAAAGAAACCATAAGAACCAAAACATGCTCATGAAATATGACTAAATCGCAAAACAGGAAGACTATCACAGACAGAGTAGATAATTGACCAACCATGACCAACCAAGAATTTGCCTTTGACATCTTTTAACCACAAAAAATGGGATTGTTCCAGCCCAAAATGCGCATGTAATCAACCGGCTGGAGACTTGTGGGATTTGAATCAGCCAGAAAGCAGGCGATCGAACTCGAAATAACTTGACAATATGTGACAGCAAAACGGACATGAACAGCCTTAAAGATCTTAAAGTGACAGCAAAAAAAGGAAAACTAGCTAAATCAAACACCTGTTTTGGATCAATGTGCGGAACCAACTTGCGTGATGTAATTAGATCAAATTGGAAAGCTGACTGGAGTATGTTTGGCAATCTGATGAACATCCTTCCTAGGGTAGCCGAAATCGGCTTTAAGCCTGGTTTGAATCTATAGTCAGTTGAACTTATTCTCCAAACAGCTGACGTATCTCATCCTTGGCCTATCAGGAAACTACCGCGGCACATGGTCCCTGCCTCTCTGATTTGAGACAAGTGCACCATACCTTGAGTACCTGACAGCGCTGCGCAGGGGATAATCCTGGGAAGATTACGGAACTTCGATGGTCAGTAACTGGGTCCAAGGCTTTTGCAGTTGGGATACAACGGGATGTATCATACATCCATATATATATGTCATATGAGTATAATATTTTACTAATTTAGTTTTTGTTCATCAAAATCCTTGGCCTGTTGACCAGATTCATCCAACAAGCGAACGTCAACTCCCTCTGCAAGCATTGTTCGCAGAGAAGCAAAACAGCAGGCGGGATTTGCCCATGACGTGCATCCTAGATGGAACTGCTACTGAATCATTGGATTGGTTTAAGGGAAATTTTACGAGAAACCATGGATGTTCCCATGAAATTGATTGGGGTTTCCTGCAAATTTTCCCATTAACCAATCCAGTGACTGAAGCTTGAACACAATGGGCTCAAGCAAACTGGGATAACCGCAAAGAGAGAAGTTGCTGAGACCAGCACCGGCGCCAGGTGACTCCATGACCTACACGAGGAAACCACATCCCGGATGGGAACAAGTATCTGAAACTAAGAAAAATGCGCAGCAGGAAAGTAAATAACCAACAAACAAAGAGTGCTACCGATAAAGATCATACTAAAGGGAAAAATAATGGAAAAAACAAATAATGGATGATGGACTTTTTTGTTGGGCATTGATTTTCCTCACCTTGTTTGACGCTGGTTGCAATCCTACCTGGATTCTCTTATCCGTTGGTAAAAGGTGCAAAACCCAAGTGTCGAAGTGGGATAACCCTGTTGGATCCATTTGTGGGTCCATTGAGTTGACAATAGACAACAATTATTCAGTCTTGGTGATTTGTTGCTCCCCCGGTAGAAGTCTCATTAACATTCACTCGGACAAATGCAGATTCCACCGACATGCACAACCCAAAAAAACACTTAAAAATCCAAGTCTATCAATATAAAGGTACAAAAACACTGCAATGGCTTGGCCAACAAAAACACCTTTTTTTCCCATCCAGTTGCGATTCCAGGGTCCACATCCGACCCTCTCAACGTGGCAAACGTGTCTTGTACCTCCACGAAGATCCCGAAGGCTTTGATGTTGTAGACCTTGGCCTGGAACCACTTGGACCTGCCCCAGGCTTGGCTCAGTTAGGCGGGGCCAAACTTGGGATATGGGTACACAAACGGGAATTGATCCACTGGCATCATTGGATCCATGCGCAAATGATTCTTGGTCTTGGTTGATGAAGGTTCATGATGCAAGGTCAGGATGGAAAACAGAGTCTTTCCAACAATCTCAAAAAACAGCTGCCAACTTCCAACTGCGGGCGATTTTTCTTCGAAGATCATCAACACACGATGAAAAACGATCACGCACGTCCAGACGGTCATCATCAATCTATCAACCTATCTGACCTAACCAGGGCCTATGTGGGGCCCTTTCACGTGGCCAACCAGGGTGGCCCCCGTCCTGTCCAAATCTTCCATTCCCAAGTCCTTGGTGGAAAGTTCCAAGTTTCCTGCCGTCAGCGACAGCGGATGAGGTCGGGCAAACTTGGAATTACATATGGGTTTTGAGGTACAAGAAAAGGAACACATTCTACCACCTTTGAATTGCTCACAGCAACCTTCCATCCGCGATTCCAGATGTGCAAATATGATGCATGCTGTGCTTCGCAACTGAAGCATGATTTCAAAATCGATATATTGCTTCACCCTCTCTCTGTCTCTCATGTTGTCTCATCTGTTTCCACGTCTGTTTCCAAGTGTACAAGGCCATATTGTATCACATTGGCGAATTCCCATTACTGTACATTTCACCCTGAGAAAGTCACGGGTGCAAATTTGGGGCCTCTGTCACCAATCACCTGCACCGTCAGCTTATCTCCAACCTTGAAGGCCTGCAAAACAACTGGCATGCGCAACATGAAACAGCATCATTATGTATCATTGAGAATCATCCCCCTATTCCATGTCGTCCATGTATCATGCTTTTACCTTCCTCAAAATGATCTTTGGGAGCCATGTCGATTTAGAAAGCATAGATGATCTGAGAAGGGGAAGCCAAATCGATAGATACCAATACTAAAGCAGGGTTTCTGACTGGGTGCAACAGCTTTGCCTCGTGGGTCGAAGCCACATGGCCAGCCATCTTGGAGACGTGAAGAAAACCTCACGCCAACCCAGGGCATGTGGTAACCCAAGAATCAACAACTACTGCAACTACTACCATTTGGGGATGGTTTTACAAACCAGACATGAAATTTTGGGGTTGGATGAGCATTGGGTTTACACCATTGTGGATCTGTCAATGTCACTTTTCTTGTGACTGTCTTGAGGTGGGCGAACTTCAGAACAGGCTTGTGACCACCAAACCTAAGATCTTCACATATTATCTATGTATAAATATATATATATATATTTGTTTATTTATTTATTTATTTATCTTATATACTATATAATATTATATATACATCTGAAACCGCCATGCTTGGGAGAGTTACGCTTGACTCCAGGTCTTCCAACATGGCATGTCAAGATGGAATGCTGAGATTTTCAGACCTTGACAATATTCCGGGTGTACGGTGTACGCACTGGCTGGCTTGAACACTTGCCCCTGTCAGTTTTCTCCTTCAATAGGTCCTTGCAACCGTCCATTCGTGCACACAGTCACATACCAACCAACAAACCCTAAACAAAAATACCGTCACTTTAAAATCTCTAAACATCTAATGTCCTTTATTTTGGGCTGCTATAAGTACAATTCCATCATCGCAAGCGTCACAACCACCCTAATGATGGGCCTTCATGTCCCAGGCCGGCACGACCATCGCCCAAAATGACGTGAATTCCGATGTCCTTCACATGACTCACGAGGCCGTCAAAGCGAGAACCCACCTGACACGGGGGAAGGTCAGGAGGAGTTTGTTCAATGGGGTTCCTTAGGGGTTTCAATGGAGGGTTCAATGGTGGCTAAATGACATGTCGATGGGGCTTCAGTGGCGTTCCAGTGGCTTTTCAATGGGGGTTCACTGGGTCTTTCATGTTGGATGACAAATCTCTTTTGGCAGGTTTGACGTCAGCTTCCTATTAGAATTCGAAGATGTTCCAGGGACAAGGCTGAACAATGGATACAACGAAAGATCGTTCGGAAAATGCCACGCAAACTGCTCCGGATACATCCAGCTTTGGAACCAGCAGGTTCCAGCCTTCCAGCCTTCTGAAGTTTCTATCGATTTACCAAATCCGCGGACAAGATTGAATAAGCGCATGCAAAGTAGCTAGGAGTGACAATCAATCTGGACTCCCGTTGGAAACTAATCTGCATAGCAATCCCCCCAGAAAAACAAATACATGATTCAATGGGATTTTCCTTTTCTATCTTTTTTGGGGCTGCTATAAGTGTTTACAAGTTCACTCGGTAAACTTCTCTCACCTGCGGTCTGCTTTGGCCCGGCGGAGGCCCTGCGGCCCGGAGCGACGTCTTGGACGCCATGGAGAGGTACAGCAAACTCCTGGGAAAATGCGTAGGAGGAACCATGGTATATCGACAAGAAAGAGGATTTCCAGCACATTTACCATAGAAAAACATGATGGATGGGCCATTAAAAAGAACACATATTTCTGGATACGATTCGGAAATCGAATCAATGTTTTCGTCCATACTTGCCAAAAAACATGGAGATCCCAAGGTTCCAATCATGGGGGTGCACATGATATGATCACAAAAAAACGTGTAGATTACCGCCAGCAAGTGGGATATCCGAAGATATAGCGAATGGATGGTCAACAATGATCTACTTATCAGCCAAAACTACCAAAAAAATACGGGTTATACCGCTTGTATACATTCATAAAACTAATGGACGAAATCATCAAAACTGAGTACCAGTATATATCTTCATTCCGAGCCTATTCAAATCTTCAGTCCCTATTCATGTTCATGGTTCCTTCAAGACCTCAAGATATAAGATGTCCATAGATTTTCCCCAACATGGATGCAGAAAATGAGTACGTTGGCAATGATGTGGATGTAGGCACCTACCTATTTTTCAACCCCCAAAATGCGTGTTCCAACTTTCACAGAACCGGCCGAGTCTCCGTGAATCTTGCGACGGCACTGGCGTGAGACCCACGTCCTCTGGGAAGGCCGTTGTCGCCTTTCCTGAAGATCTGATCCATGGTGATCATGGAAATCCCCTATTGAAAATGGTCATTTATAGTGGATATTAAAAATGGTGATTTCCCATAGTTATGATGGTTTACCAGGGGGAATTTGTTTACATGGTTCTCCCACTAATGGTTAGGATTTTGTTTGAACATGTTTGATGACTAGAGGGTAGCAACTGGGGTATCAAGACTGATGAAATCCAATGCATCCACCTACTAACTTCAGGAATCATCCCGGAAACTGTCGTGACGCTTGCAACTTCCAAAACACTTCCTGGGAAGCTGATTGCAGCAGGATTTCGGCTCAGATGCCTTCTGGGATGGCATTTAGAACTTTATGATGCACTCAAAAATGGTGGACAGGATGATACATAAACAAAAATATCTCGTCACAAATCTATCACCGTATTGGTGTCCGTGCATCGATCTACGTAACATAGAAGGAACACAAAACAACATTGCGCATTCAAAAATATATTGGGACCTTGGGAATTACTGGGCATAGAACTAAGAGTTGACCGGAATGAGAACCCTACGATTGATAGCGGCACAAATAAGTTTGGGCCATGCTGGCTATCCCGAAGAAACACAAACGTTAGATTTCACAGAGAGCCTGAGAGCTGCCAAATGGAAACCGTGAGAGTAAATTATGGCGCAACCAATGCGCACTTGGACATTACACTTGCTTACTGGAGATCACATGCTGCGTGCATTATACATCGTCATCCTAGCCCCTGCATTCTTATAGTTATTCATGGCAATGCTGGATAAAAAAATGGCAAAAGGTTTGCATGGCGTTTCTTTGCATCGTGCCGCGTTGCCTGCAAGAATGCACGCATCATCAAGCATGCTCGCCACATTATCCCTGGCCAATTGCTAGACCAATTCAACTATAGAACTTCGAATGCCACCATTAAAAGGACATTTTCCGGGAAACCATTGTTTTTCCAATCAAATGTAGGGGTACGGTGGGGTACGCCCTGCTCAAAAAATCATTCAGCCAATTCTTGGAAACAAATTTCAATTTGATTGAGTTGCAAACAATCCCTGACCACCACCATGACGAAAATTTTCCGAAAATCCAAAGACTCCTGGCCATCCTGCGGTATCCTGTCCAAGTTGCTGTTGGGCATGATGCTGGTCACCACTGCCTGCACCTTACACATCCCGCATATGCAAGGCCCAAGGGATCGTACAATTGTAAAACACTATCTAACTGGAGCTTGCCTACGTATGATTGGGTGCACTTGCCATGACTATTGACCTCATACCATGTGGGATGTGCATCCACACAAAAACCACCAGACAATTTATTAGTCACACAGCAGTTCCCTGTCGCAAAGAACATGCAACAGAAATCCAAATCATTTCTTGTCACAAATGGGAACTTTCCGTTGCCATGGTCCAATGGTTGCTTGCCACAGGTCGACCCGGTTGAGACAAGTTCCACACCAAGCACTACCCAACATGATGTACTGCGTTTGCTGCTGGACACATCCCGATTGTCCAAAGCAGGTATATACAAACATAGGCAGAAGATGCAAAGTACCTCTGTTGGATAATGTAGTGTCCAGCAGCTAACGTGCGTTCTTGGTGCACGCATTTTGGGCCCCATGATATCCGCAGCATTCCGAAAGGGAGCGAATAAGCATAATAACAACATGAAAACAAAAAACATCGTTGGTATTTATATTCCGCCATGCATGTGGAGGTGTCCTAAAATAGGGGTACCCCCAAATCATCCACTTTAATAGGATTTTCCATTATAAACCATCCATTTTTGGGTACCCCCATTTATGGAAACCCCCCCATGTGTATCAATTAAAATTTGCAAATATTTGATCCATCGCATCCCCCCAGCATTGAATTCTGGCAAGGGATCAATTCACCAGGTGGTCTACCGCAAACATCCCAAGTGCTGCTGGCAAATCTCAAGTCCGGATGGCTTATGGCCGAGAAGAAACCCGTTCACCGCGCTGGCAGCAAACCCCAAACCTGTAGAATAGTTGGAAACTACCAGTGGTTACAAGTCACATTGGTTCATTTATAGATGAACAGAAGGATAGTCAAGCGAACAATTACTTGTATTCACAACTAGCCCAAGTATAAGCCAAGGTCTTTCCAACCAACAGCCCCTGGATGCCCTCGGCCTCATCACCGATCTGCACCGCTGCGAAGGGATCTTCCACGAAGTCATCGCTCAGCGCAGCGATGTGGACCTTCATCTATATGGAACGAGAGATGAACAGTGTGTGGGATTCAAGGGAAAATCCGTATATGTAGGTACTCTGCAAATATGTATGTTTGCAAACTGTATGTAGGTATGGGTATGTATGTAGGTAGGTATGGATGTAGGTAGGTAGGTCGGTAGGTAGATATGGGTATGTATGGATTCATTCAAACGCCAAAACAATATGTAAATTTAAATGTATACATGTACATGTTTGAATTGAAATGCATACATGATCATACATGTACATGTTTTCTCTACTGATGTTGCATATTGAAATCAGTTCTTCACTGGGCGGAACATTCTCACTGAGTTCCATTCGACATAACATGGGATACCTGCGCCACTTATGTAAAACCTTGAAAAACTATCGCACGCTGTTACAAAATTCTGCAGCATCACTGCCACTGCTGGAAGGTTACCCCTTCGCTTAAAAACAAAGGATACATCATCACTCTTGAATATGTTGAAGACAATCTGAGCAGGATACATCATCACTCTTGAATATGTTGAAGACAATCTGAGCAGGATATCAAAAAAACAATTCAAATCAACAGTTTTTAGTCTTTATATGTCTTTATAAGTTATTTTAAACATGTCTTTCCCAATCTCGGCGATTTGAAATTCTGGCAAGGTGCCCATCCTTCGGTTTCAGCACCAACATCCACAAAGACACCTGCAGGCGTGGCGATCGTGCGTGCAGTGATTCGAAAACTTGCACATAAAAATGTTCTACTTAGATCTACTTAAACATAACCGGAACAAAAACATGTGTTGTCTTTAGTCGGACTCTGATTCTGACATTCATGGTTGTTCGTTCGAAAAAAGGTACTCTGGGGGTCCAGGCGACTGTGACTCAACTCAGAAGCACAGGATGATATGCATGACATAGACACAAAATGTCAGCAATGTTTCAGAGAGGAACCTCACAGAATAGGAGTGTTTTGGGCAGATCTGATCTACCATCAAACGTTTCAAACGTTCAAGACGGATGACAATAAGTCAATCTTGAGAGTGCTTTGCAGGTCATGGCGTATGGCATCGTTTCAACAGTCAGTGTTCTGGCTATTCCCGCGTTGTTTTCCCAAACCCAACGAATAAGTTTCAAGCTATGACACAAGATAGAACCAAGATAGAATCACATGGAAGACCACCATTTCTGGAATCCAAATACCCCCCTTAAATTCAATAAATTTAGTACATGTGGTGCTTCACCGTGCGTCACCCATTGGACATGCATCAAGGGTCAGGAATCAGGAACGTAACATGGGATATGCATCACGCTGGCAAGTGGATAAGGTGGCTATTGGCGGATGCTCATTCCATCATCATGGGCACTTGACCTCGCATCACGTGCCCCTTTCCAATTCCAGTTTGACACGAATAATGCCGACTATTGATCCCAGGACATTGGCTGTGCAAAGGACATGAACCAAATGAGCAGCTGAAACATAAAATCACAATCCAGACACGTATGTATGGAAGAATGTGAGCAGGTACAGGTACAAGTAAATATGCATGAAAAAAAACACACACAATCATTCACCAAGAATCATAACAGTAGCAAACAAATGAAGCCTAAAATCGCAGTTGGAATTGGTTTTTGGCCAAACATACTCACTCAAGACCCCAAGATGCTTCACAGTACGCAAAATTTGGCGCCTTCATTGCTGATGCTTGACACGTAACCAGTCCTCGGTGGACCAGAACTGTGGACATTCAGAGACCGCAAAACATACGCAAATAAATCGCCATACTATGCCATATGCCAGCTCGAACAGGCTGCACCATATATAGCAACGCATTCCAAAATAAAGTGGTGATAAATAAGTGTAAAAACATGAGGGAATACAGTTGGACAACAGGCTGCCATCGAGGAAACCCAGGTAATCTACACCATGGACATGCAGCACCTTCTACCATACAAGTAGTAACGAAGAATTTTATGCGGTCACCGCAGCTAGCAACTAGTGATAGTGATCTTTCTAAGATTTGAGATTGAGACCCAAAATGTTCTCATTCTTCACAAGCCCTCCAACTCTGCTGCACAAAGGTTGCCTCAACCGCGCAATGACTTCTTCTCAAATTGTCAAGCTTCAACTGTTGACCCAAGAATAATTCTTCCACGGGAAAACGTCTTAGCGCAGTCTTTGCTGCAACCTCTGCAGGCGGCGTCCGTTGGTGTGAAAGGTGCCGTGTTCAGGGTGAGCTGACTGGTGAATTTTCCTAGCTCATGCCTGTGGTACACCATTGCAAATGAGTCCATGGTGACATTGTACCGCCGGACCCCGTAGCCTCATAAATCATCAATGAAAGTGACTAGCAACAAGCGAAGGATGAGAACAAACATCGAAAATTGTACTACAGTATCAAAATGATATAGGTCACATATCCCGCACCTCTGAGGTATGGATGGAATTCGTGTTTTCCTTTTTTCAAATGGCAAAACTTAAATGTGTGATCGATTTGATCCTTTTCGCAAGAAGGAAAAAACAATCACATTAAAATACAAGCGTACACCGACCAAATGCATCAATGTGATACACCCAATAATGAACCCTATGCATGCGCAAAAAAAAGTGGTATAAACCATCTCTCGATTGGAGGTCTACTAGGGTTTACCAACATATATATATATATATATAACCATGTGTACTACCCTGTGGTAATTTAACATAGCTAGTGAAAATGGCCATTTATAGTGGATTTACCTATCAAAATGGTGATTTTCCATAGTTATGTTAGTTTACCAGATGGTAACTGTTGTTTTTGAAAGATGTCATGGGTCCACCTTCTGACCTTGTTCCCAACGCCGAGGGACAGGTGGAGGTTCCAGGAGATTTGCTGGAATTGCCGGCCTCGCCTGGTGGCAATCACTGCTGGAATGGTTGCACACCTTGACCCCAAACATTTCCCGAAACCTGTGTGCTATCACTACGCCGTTATACATTGGATGAACCTTTATTATGTTTCTAAATGTGAAAATGATCGATGACGAGAAAATAATCATCGTATACATGGGACATGAAACACTTGCCGATGTCGCCGCTTTCATCAGAACTTGTCGATTTGGGAAACCATCCCCAAAAACGGATGCAAACATCCCATTTTCAACCATCAAGCAAGGTGAACATCCATCTAGGGCAAAAGTGACTTTTAATACTTGGATTGTTTTCTCCCACAACGGGGGGCAATACCTCCGTTGCTTCCCATCAAATGGCCACTAACTGTATCCGTTTGAACGTAGTACATGGATGTGGTTGTAATTGTATCTCCAACTATGCATGCTACTATATGTACAACTATATCAAACTATGGTAAAATATCACCATACTATGTATAAGATTGTATAAGCATAGATGTTTACCTTGTTTCTCAAACTCTTACTAAAGCTGGATGCCGCGTATCCCTGCAATTTCCAGCGACACCTCCTCGGCAACTTTGGCCGTGTGAAGGGATTGCTCGCGCTGGCAGAGGCGGATAGCCCCGGCTGGCCCAAGGGTCTGCAGGGCGGGTCCGGAAAGGTGGCAAGCAACATTTTCGCTCTCAAAACTGATTGATATAAAGTTGGCAAGAAAAAGTGACAAAATTGACATGTTGAAACATGTTGAGACCACTGTTGAATTTTGTTGGGTTTCCCAATGATTTGAACATGAACTAGTTTGAAGTTTGATGTGCCTTTGTTGAAACACAATGCCTGTGTGCGTGATAAATCCCTTCGCCCTTCGCCAGATTGTGCCATGAAATATGAAAAGCCCCGGTGGCCACTACAGGGTGGCCTTATCGAACGCCCAGCCCTCGCCAGTGTCCAATTCCAGAAAACGTTGGCCACCCTCTGCCACTTCGCGCGCGCACCGAAACCTGTTGGGGTTCAGGAGCCATGTGGGTTGGGTGCTGAGAAATAAGGAATGCTGTGGAGTCCGGAGTTTGAATTTTTTAAGCACATCAACCTGCATGAACCGGCTCAAATCCAATTCCAATGGGCATTTATCCACGAAGGCAGGTATCCTGACAAAGAAAGGCAAACATCCACACATGAATTATAACCTTGCAATTTTCTGCCTGTCAAAAAATGCAATGGATGGCAGCTGACATTGGCGACGTGTAAGAAATAAATTCGTGAAGAATGCCGGCGCAATGTTGCATGCGCCATATCTTCAAAACTTCATGGTGGATATTTGTAATGCTGCCGCACTTGCTGTGCTGCACTCTGTCCTGGTTTCATCTCCTCCTTTCTGACTCCTTGGAATGATTGCCCGTTTCCTGATATCCCCGCCTGTATTTAGTATGCATGTATTTGGGTATGTTTTTAAATATTTTTTGATTTTGCAAGTTCAACCAGGGTTTGTGGTTTTTGTTGCCAAAGGTTTGATCATCCATGTGTCTAGGCAATTTCCAATACTTCCCGTTTTTTTCGGTAACGTTCAATCAATCATCTACATTGGGTCAGCCAGAAGTTCCCCGTGATCAGTATGAATCATCCAGCGCCGACTCAACCAGTTCAGCCGGCTAGATTCCACACATGATTCAACATATGGCATAATATGATGTTTTGGTTCTGCGCCCATGATATTTAAAAAACATGCAGCTGCTTCACTATAACAAGTACCGTCCTAAAGGTCACGGTGCGGGACATTCATTAGTTTGTGATGATTTCATTCAACCTCTTCCTAGAGGACGCGTGTCAGCTCGGGGTGCGAAATGTCTTATGATTCGAAAATTTGGCGCAAACAACGCCCTTCCAATCGTTTTCATCAGGCATCGGGTGGAAATAACATGCAAATACAATTAGGTTTTGCCGATTCCACGTGTGATCATGGTTGCCGCCAGATAAAGCCCGATTTTGGTTCGTGCTACATCATGCTAGACCATGTTGAATTTGCAAAATTTTGCTGGCTAAATCGATTTCATTGTAAACACGACCAAGTATATGCGTTTTCAACATTCAGCAAAATACTATGTTGATTTTATTTTCGAAGGTTCGCATCCAACCACTTCCTCCGTGGATCCTTCCGCTTCCCAAGGCACCGAGTCCCCGGCAGTAGCCGATGTCCCGTGCGCGGGGCGTTCAGCGTTGGCGCAGCACGGAGGTCCAGGGGCCGGTGCTGCGGAGGTTGGAAACGCCAAAGGGTGAAACCTCAGAAAAACTGTGGCAAATTTATGGGAATTTGATCGTAAACAAGCAGATTCAAATCAAAGCCGACAAAAATTGATTGAAGATGATTGAAGTAAATAAGTTTGACACATTTTGACACTAAACGTTGGAAATGAATTGACATAATTAAGAATGGAAAAACATGGCATGCCAATCGAAAATTCAACATGGACATCTAGTCCCTGCACCTTAAAAGTGCGGGTACTCAAAAATCAAAAAACACAAGCTTTTCGTTGCTTTGTGGCGACTTGGTGTAACATGGAAGGTTGGGGGCGGGTGATCTTTCAAACTCCAGTATCCCTCGTGGTTGAAATGATGTATGTGGAACATGGGAAAGCTTATGCTGCAAATCATACGACACTGCCGATCCATTTCGCTCAACCGATTGTCTTGTGTTTGTGTTTTCGTAGCCTAAGCCCTAAGCTGAGAGATAAATTACTCTTTATTGTCCCTTTCAATATAAGTTTTGCAACGCAGCGAAACGAGTCGAAACCCACAACTTTGGTGTGGGCCTGGCCTTCGTACGGAATGCAAATCTTGCCCAGCACTGGCGAGGCTGCCAAAATCCAGCCTGGGCATGTCAGCAATGCATTCATTTAAAATTTGGTGTCGCACCCTGGCCCTGGGAAAATAACATTATATAAATTTTAAGTTTTCACCATGTGTGTCAGAAGCTTGCGCCGGAAACCGTTCCCAAACCAACTGGTACCGTGTGTGCCTAAATTAAAGATGCAAACCTACCATGTAACCCAATAAGCCGTAATTGTTTGGTTACTTTCTGGATGCGCTGCCTTTGCCATCGGCCAGCTCCAGGAACGTCGACTTGCCAACCTCCTCTGGCAGGTCGCAAGTGCTGCCAACAGCACGGATTGAATTACGTAGGTGGCAACATGTCGTTCCCTCGAATGCCTGGATGCATTGAGCAATTTCACGGTTTAGTTTGCTTAGAACTGTGCTTACAACATACCACATTGAGAACATTATTACCTCCAGATGTCTGGAGGGGTCCAGACACCTTGCCAAAGTCGACAGTGCCAACCCCTTCGCTATCACACGTTATTGATCCACTGGAAGGCAGTGATAAATTATACAACCTATGTACGTGAACTATAAAATGGTATCACCCATGGGGGTTGCTGCCTACAAAATGGTGACCCTGCGGGTCCCACCTGCCGATCAACATCAAGCATTTTGGATTAATATAATTAATTAATGTCCAAAAAAATGTGGAGATGGAAAAACAATGAAAAACAAATTTGTAAGACCCAAAACCACCCCATGACTGATCAGCTGGACAGCTGGACAGTAAAATGGAAAACCATTTTGTAGATGGTAGGTGGGAGTTGAAATGGGTTGCCAGCCGCTTTTCATTGGCTCAACAGAGACAGCTCCAACAAAGCCCCACATCACCAGATCATTGAGTTGACATGTTGCGGTTTCACACCGTTTGCTCGTTGATCCTGGCACTGCTGGCACATGGCGTGAGCGTGGCGGACGACACAGCCACATCGACGCCAGAGGAGTGATATCTTGTCTTGGAACACGACCGATTGGGAGAGTTGATTGAGAATAGGACAGCTCCAAAAAAAATGTTCCAAAATTTGCCAACATCCTGCAAAAAAATTGACCATCAATTTCAGCTAGAGCTACAAAATGGTAGTGCATCCCCATTGGCAGCTACAAAATGGTGGGACACAGAGATAATTCGACCATGCAGCTTTTAAATAGGGGCCATCCAAAGAAAATTGTGTGACCCATTGCAAACTCTGGCCAGCTAGCCAATGCCAATCTACAAAATGGATGATGCGTCCCACCATTTTGTAGCTGCCAATGGAAATGCCCTACCACTTTGTAATTAGACCCAAATGCAAATAATGTTTTTTTATTCTCGGTTTGGTGTTTTGGATTTTTTTTTTGGGGGGTTTTCCTATTCTCAACAATTTTCCAAATCAATCATGTTCGAAGACAAGGCGCCACTCCTCTGGCGTCGACGTGGCTGTGTCGTCCTCTTTGACGCCGTGCGCCAGCAGCCCCAGGACCATCAAGGCAGCCATATAAAACCGCAACATGGCAACTCAATGATCCGTATTCGACGGGTCCTGGGTGAAGCAATCACTTTGCTGAACCCATGAAAAGCGGCCGGCAACCTATTCAACTTCCATTTGTCAAATTTGTGGACGCATTTATCCACTCCCCTTCCCCATCTACAAAATGGTATTCTGCATTTTCGACAAAATGGAGGTGCCTCACAAAGGTATGTGATCTTGTTCTCATATAAAGAGATGTTGGGTGTGTATAAAACCGGACTCTTTCTACAAAATGGATTGCCCCGACGTCCAAAAAAAAAACTACAATATTGTCATTTTGGGTAGCCCAAGGCCGCCCTTTTTGTAATGGAAATTTCAAGGGGGATGAGAATTCGGCAAAAATCCCGGGGCCCAGATGGAGTATGAAGAACCAGCCTTTACCATTACCGTGAGAACTTGTCAGTGTGGACACACTGTCTGGGAACCCCTTGCAAAATTGGGGTCGGGTATGGTGTGTTTTAAATGGTTTTCAGATTTTTTAAGGCCTGACCTGTAGCCTTAATCATATTTAAAAAGAAAACGCCACCCCAGAGCATCGTTGTGGAATTGAGAATGGAAAACGCCCTCATCTCATTGAGCCTGTATAGACTTGATGAATATTGGGCACAATTTAAAACGAAAAACAATCAGGGGTTAAACCAAAAACAATGGTTCGAACTTCAAGTTTTGCCATGTTTTGCCTTTGGCATCCCCCAAATTGGACAACAAAACGCATCCGGCGCTACGAAATTGAAACCTTTGCGCAACATGACAGCATGCGACCCTACAAACTTCAAATGGTAAAATGGTTTCCTACAATACCAGCTGCCCCCGCCCCAAAGTAGAGCTTCATGCGTTTTCATCAGGCTGCTTTCTCGCAAATTCCACCCCCACAAAAGATGCTGCAATTATGATTGCGCGACGGCATGAAAACGACAAAACGACACGTTAAAATCGAAAACTTGCGGGTCAAGCATCCCTGTGGGAATTCGCCTGCTTACCCCGACGCCACCATTCTTTGGACATAAAATGGTGATCCACCTTGGCTTACTGACATGGCACATCTAAAGAATGCCAAATCGAGATGCCAGGGGGTCTGGTACCTCCTAAAAAATCATGACCCCGGCAACCATGAACAAAAACAAACACTAAAAAACAAACAAAAAAAACAATCCAAAAAACAATTCTCTAAGGAATGGGGAGGTCCATGTTAGTCATGTGGATGTCACCCTCCCTATAGCACCACGCGTTTGTCTTGCGCACTGCAGATGCCATATATGTTTGACTCATCTGTAAAACCAGCGATGGCTGGCGCACAACATTTTTTTCCAAATCTTCAAATTCAAAGAAAAAATCAAGTCACCCTCAAAATGTCCCCTCCCATAACACGGGGAGTCCGGGTTACTCTTTCCATATAAATCATGTTATGGGACAACCAGGGCTGTCTCAGAAATTCCCTGGGGGATGGTCAAACCATTGAAAAAGGAAAATGTAATTTGAGCACAAAGCCAGTGCAAATGACCTCGTGCATTCTAACGTGTTGGTTTCAACGGGGCCGCAACACAAGATGCATCTCCTTGACGCCTTGCACTTCGAAAACCTCTCCAGGTTTCAGTTCGTGGCCTCTGCAACAGCCGCACTGACAATACACACTTGCGGGTTAGCACCAACCAACCACAAACTTGACTAGTTGCTAAATTTCTTTACGGCTATGCCCACGTGCTGCCATTCCAGTTGGCTATGCCTGCAACATCCTGCAACATAAGCTTGGCAACGGACTCCTTCCCTTGCTAAAAATTGCTGGCGATTGTCATGTTTAGATCGTTTGTCCATGCCCTGAAGTTCAGCGCGGACCACTGGAACTAAACCAGGAATGCAAAACATTGCAAAACGTTGAATAAATTGATCTAAATCCGACAACTGGTTCCAACGACATTGTGTTCGATGATGTTTGATGGTGTTTGTTGAAAACATGGTTGCATTCTGAAATGTCGGAAAGATGTGAAGCAAGACGTTGTGTTGTTCTCAAGGGTTACACCCATTCCTTCAACAGATGAACAGTTTAAAATGCATAAAACTGCTACAGTGGATTCGACGCAGAAACCCGGACATTCGATTTCATTCGCCTAACGATATTTGTTAAGTGATTTGATGAAGAGCTTCAATGAACATTGTCATGCAGAATGTGAACCCCAAAAAGTGTGTGTCGGGTTGTATCGCTGCCGGTACCGTACTTCATGCAAACAGCGATTCGCAAATAACTATTCCACAAAAAACAATCCAATGCATAGGAATAACGCATCCAATTGTGGACATCAAGTACTTCATATGGATTGGCTACCTTGCCCATCACGTGTCCATCGTGGGCCTGTAGTTTTTGCTGCTTGTTCCGGTGCCCTCCGCACTGCTAAGTGCGCATACTTTGGCGGCTCGTATTTCCTGACGTTTTTGGACCAAGAAGTTGCATCAATTTTGGGCGTCACAGCTTTCCAGCACCCACTTCAATCAAATGATCCAGCTACTTCCTGAAGCATTACGGTTGGGGATGCCAGAAGACACCTCCTGACATAAAAATGCGGCACCCAAGTCTCCACACAGTTGGTGTCGACAGAAGTGGCTGCACAGTCCCAAACGTGCCGCCCAGCAGGAAAACGCCAGCTGCAAACCATCCTGCGAATCGAAAACGGCAGGTTGACATGAATGCGGGGAATGTTGAAAATTTTGGTGCACAAATTTGGTGCCCGGGGTTGCCAACTCCGTGTTGTTAGGCATTGTCAATTGACAAATGGCAACCCATAGGGGTCAAAAATCACGTTTTGCTGTTCAGGCCTCCATGTGCCCAGTGGCGATGTCGATACCATTCTTTCATGTAAGGCGCCAAGAACACGAACAACTTTAGTTTTTTTGTTGCTGCATCTGCGAAGAAGGTTCGAACTTGATTTGGGCAAGTGATGAAATGGAAGGTTCTCTGGGGCTTGGATTGACTGGCAAAGACTGATGTTTCACGTCCAAGCAACAGTTCTTATGCAATGATGTGGGTTTGATGCTGCATAGCTGCTATGATCATAGGAGGGGTGCAGAATACCAGAACAAAATGAACTCTGAACCGTTCATTTGGGAAGGGCAGCCAAACAATGACAGGCTTAATGAACCGCTATGAACCGTTCATGTGGGAAAAACAACCACAAGTAAGCTCGTTCATGAACCGTTCCGAACCGTCCGGAACCGTTCATGCATTTCACATCATGTACGCACACGATGAACCGCTCTGAACCGTTCGTTTGATGTATATTCGCTTGTTTCTACGTGCAAAATGAAGCGTTCAGGATCATACATTTGAATCCCCCTGTGTTTTCCTAGGGTGAAGATGTGGCAAACACTCTGTAGCTATAAGCCCTCCAGCATAACCTGTGGCTACAGACTGCGATTTTTTCACTTTATAATGGTCCAGCGCGACTCTGACAATAAAAGAGTTTTTGACTATAGAATGGTGTCGTTTTTCCAAGCACGGGGGTACATAAGACCACTATAGAATGTGATGCACGACTATGTTGAAATAGCCAACATAATTTCAACATCCGAGCACGGGTGGAACACAAGTACTCCCAGCTGCGCATTCTATAGTGGAGATCCTTTTTCGTCAATGTTATCGCTTGTTGTTGTCAGACGTGGCCGATCTGACATCTTTACCACAAGAGTTCTTGCCTGCATTTTTCTAGTCTAAAATGATCTTTTGTGCCAACGCAAGCTGGAAACTTTTGTTTGATTTGTTGAGCGTCATGTCCCAAAAAAAAACACGTGCACTGCAACATGGACTGCTACCAACATAATTGGGTGGGTGGGTATACCAAATATATGGATCAGGTCCCTCACATGATCTGTATCACGCACTGCAACGTGGACTCTTACATGCCTGAAGGGCGGGGTATGCTAACCACAGACATAGAGGCCAGTAGATGGTCTAAGGTATATAAATGGTAAATGATGTGCCTTGTTTTTCTGCTGGGAACCAACGGCAACAAATTTTATAAGAGAGGCCGCCGCTTTTCCCTGTCTTTTCGCCAAAACCCGCTGTCGCGCCGTCCCCCAAGCCCTCCGGCCGGCAACCCTCCAGACATCCATTGCACGCTGGTCAGCCCTTCTCATTCGTGCCGCGCAAGCACCCTTCGCTGCCAGCCTCGTCTTACAAGACCCCGCAGCAGGAACCAGCCCAGATAGCGACCACCCCGACCTCCCGGAGATCAAATGGCCTGGCATTCCTCCCCCCCATCACCCTGCTGACCCCAGGTTTTTCTAAGGCAAAAAGATGCGAGAAAGAAAGCAACACATTGGCACCTAGCAGTGTCCAGTGGCATTGTCCTCGGTCTTGAGCACGGGCGGGATGCGCATGGATTGACAAAAGTGTTGTTCGTTTTTGCAACGAATTTGTCTATCTATGTTTATGTGTGTCCCCATGTTGGGCTTTAGTATAGGTTTCACGGTGAGTTTTACTCAAGATGAATTTTTCTAACATGAATAGCCGCCACATGGCAGCATGCCACATAGCAGCATGCAAGATGGTAGTGCGCCGTTCAAGCAAACGTATCGCAAGGGCAAAGGCAAGAGCAAAGATGAATGCAACCAATCCAAAAGGGAAACACGCACCAGGTTTTTTTTTACGTGGCAACAAAAGGAGGGCTCCACCAACATGGCCATCATAATTTTTCACTCAAGATATTCAACTTGCCATCGCACGTATATTATGTTTTTTTCAAATAATGACGCGGCTAACATAGCCATCGTTTTTGTACCTGGGATGTTCCCCCGAACCCCTTAGACTAACGTGGAATCCACGTTAAAAAACTATAGTAAATCCCGATACGTTAGTGTATAATGCTGATATATGTATATTTGTCGAAATTGGTGACCCATCTATTTATGTATCAGGAAATTTGTGTCACCAATAGCGAGCCTGCAAATCCTTGTAGCACCAAAAGCTGCAACTACCCCGGTCGACAAGGCGTTCCGCATGTAGACCCTTGTCTGAAAACAATTATATGCAAGATTGACACCTTTTAAGCCTCAAAAAAACTTCGTGGTTACAACCTGAAACGGCATTGGTTCATGTCCCGGACGTGGTTTCAAATAATAATGATATATAATGTGCCTGGTTTACACCAAGTTGCCTGCATTCGTATTGCAGGCTGAAACATGGCTTGCGACATAGTTGCCCACGTGGTCAGTTACATGGACTCTTCCATGGACTCTTCCATCGGTCCAGGGCATGTTTTGTGGTACGAACGGGTCATGAACGGTTCAGAATGGCTCAGACCTGTTCAGGGAAGTTCGCAATGCTGAAACGAACCATGATTACGTGCTTGATTTGCGTCGATCTATCGCGTAGTTATTGTACGATACAAAGGTAGCGCTGTTGCAATGTCTTTGGGGTCCGGGTCCCTGCGCACTATCATCAAGTGAAACGTGGTATAGCGATGGCATCACCTGACACAATGATCTTTGGGTTAATGAGAATGTGAAAATTCGTAACTCGGAATTTCTCTACAAAACTTCCTTTGGGTAGAGATTTGGATCTGCAATTGGGTCTTAAATGCACCAAGGCACTTGTTCGTTGAACAACGCCTCACGCTGCCGCCTTACTGCCTGCTTGGTGGCCCACTTTTCCAGCTTTGCCTGGTCTTCGTCT
>BGPT01000251.1:40692-76202 GCA_003297045.1 Symbiodinium sp. clade C Y103 | reverse complement strand
CCAATTCAGCCAGATTGTATACTGTGGTAAACCCAATAGTTTGGTATGTTCTCCACATTTCTCCACGTAATTGAATGTGTACACAAACACACACACACATCATACAATAGATAGATATAGATATATTCATTGTCTTCTCAGTGGCTGGCCTGCACTTCTGGACGGTTTCTCTTCTCGAGATACAATAGAAAGAAAGATAGATAGATAGATGGATAGATAGATAGATAGATAGATAGAAAGATGGATAGATAGATAGATAGATAGATAAAAAAGAAAAATATATAGATAAACAGATAGATAAAACAGATAGCTAGATAAATATATAGATAATTCAATAGCATGTAACTGCATGTATTTGCACCAAGGGATTAACAACACTTGGGGCTAGAATTGCTTGGAGAAGAACAGAAGAATGCGCCGGGTAATTCCACCGATCGGGCCCCAGGTTCCTTCTGAAAACCATGCTATTCCCTTTTGTATCTAACCCCAGAGCCCAGAGCGTTTGGTAGTTCATGGTATTTCCTGGTATTTCCGTGATTTTCTTGTTTTGTCCTTGGATGTTCTGGTGCTTTCATCATTTACCATCTATTTTGATAAATTTTTTGATCGGGCCATACAAGCTCGGCTGGAGCCGATGCTCCTGTGATAAATTGGTCCTGCTATATTTAAAAGGTGGGTTGGGTCCTTTTTGGAATAATTGCATCAACAAGCCCCGGGACCTCCGAGTTACCCCAAGCAAATGATGGAAAACAACTTGTTCCCCGACGACCGCGCCTGGGCCTTTGCGCATCCAAGAGCAGCCTTTTGTTGGGCTTCCTTGACGCGCTGGTTTCCAGTCCTGCGCCGCCACTGACAAGCAGCATATCAAGCACCCAATGCATACATACATACATACATGCATGCACACATACATACATACATACATAGATACATACATACTTACTTACTTACTTGCATGCATGCATGCATTTGCACATACATACAGTCATACACATACATACACACATAGATACAGACACACATACACACATACATACAAACATACATACACACATACATACACATATACGCATTTTGACATATACATATGTAAATACAAATGCGTGCATTGTATATATATATATATACAAAGATATATATATATATATATAAAAAGTATATTCAATATATATATATATATAAATGTACATATATATATAAATATATATTCTTACCTCAAAATTGAATCCACATGAGACATTGACGTGATAAACCAACAGTGCCAAACATATAGGTTGACAATACAATATTATAAAACATCAGCAAACACGACTTTCATCATCATCATCATCATCATCATCATCACCATCATCACCCTCCTCATGTTCATCATCATCACCATCATCATCATCGTCATCATCGTCATACATCAATCTCATGCTACGAACCGCCACCAACATAGAACAAACCACTACCCAGACCCAGCCCCCAAAGCTACTTCTTCTTTGTGGGCGCCGTGGAGGCAGCTGCGGCAGCGGACTTCTTGGCCCTTAGGCAGCGTCAAGAGGTTTGGAATCGTAACAGGTTAGCGGAAGTTTAGAAATTTAGAAAACAAACATCCGAACAATATGTGTGCAAGTTAACATGAACGTTGTTGCCCCGCCCCACCCCACCCAACCATAGCGTGGCATGATGTGTGTGTGTGTGCAAGTGCAAGAGAAGATCACCGTAGCGTAGCATGATGTGTGTGTGCAAGTGCAAGAGAAGATCACCGTAGCGTTGCATGACGTGTGTGTGCAAGTTAACATGAACGTTATTGCCCCACCCCACCCTACCCAACCATAGCGTAGCATGATGTATGTGTGTGCGCAAGTGCAAGAGAAGATCATCGTAGCGTAGCATGACGTGTGTGTGTGTGTGTGCGTGCAAGTGCAAGAGAAGATCACCGTAGCTTAGCATGACGTGTGTGTGTGTGCAAGTTATCATGAACGCTATCCCCACCCCACTCCGCCCCACCATAGCGTAGCATGACGTGTGTGTGCAAGTGCAAAAGAAGATCACCGTAGCGTAGCGTAGCATGACGCGTGTGTGCAAGTTCACATGAACGTTTTTGCCCCACCCCGCCCCACCCCACCCGAAATGACCAAATTGCATATTATATTGCGGGTTTCTACATGCGTGAATGGTTTAGCTGATGGCTCGAAACATTGCGAATTACGCAGGATATCTTTAAGAACCCCATTCTCACCGTCAAAGGTCATTCATTACTTCCAAATTTCTGGAGCGCATGGAATATGATCAGCCTTGGAATATGAGTAAGGCGTTCCTAAAATTTTCTAACCTTCCGCCCTGGCGGGTCCCGGAACTACCTGGTAGCAAACGTCTAATTACGGGTTTCTTAGCTACCCCCCTTAGCCCCCGAAGCCCCTAAAACACCCCGTCCGCAGAGTCACTCGGGCTCTGCTCAACCCGTGCTAGTGCCTCAGGTGCTGAAGTATGGAGTTTTGAAATAGTATCCACCAGCGCTTGGCGAAAAAAAATGTTTGTATAAAGTACAAGTACCATTGTAGAACGATTGATTCTTGCTACTAAGGTAGAACTCTAATTACAGAAAACCCAGTCCAAAATCCACAGTTACTGTCAAATTCCTTCACTCCAAGTGATAGAATTTGATGAAGTTTGCATATGGGATATAGGGGGGTCCGAATGCACAAGATGCAGCCCACGAANAAGTGATAGAATTTGATGAAGTTTGCATATGGGATATAGGGGGGTCCGAATGCACAAGATGCAGCCCACGAACCCGGATGCAGTCACGAGCAACACTTGCGCAAGACAAATTATTGCCACAGTCTTGTACATTCGTCCACCCTGTATCTCTACCGTCGTAGACTGTAGAGTGTGGACTGGGGGGGTTGTGAAGTGTCAAGTGTGAAGTGTGGAGAGTGGAGTGTAAGGTGTGGAGGTTAAAGTGTAGAGTGTAGGGNAGACTGTAGAGTGTGGACTGGGGGGGTTGTGAAGTGTCAAGTGTGAAGTGTGGAGAGTGGAGTGTAAGGTGTGGAGGTTAAAGTGTAGAGTGTAGGGTGTGACATGTAAAGTGTGGAGGGTGGAGTGTAGAGTAGAGGGTATATAAAGTGTAGAATGTGGAGTGTGAAGTGTGAAGTGTAAAGTGTGGAGTGTGGAGTGCAGAGTGTGGAGCATGAAGTGTAGAGTGTAGAGTGTAAAGTCTAGAGTGTGAAGTGTGGAGTGTAAAGTGTGGACTGTAAAGTGNGTGGAGTGTGGAGTGCAGAGTGTGGAGCATGAAGTGTAGAGTGTAGAGTGTAAAGTCTAGAGTGTGAAGTGTGGAGTGTAAAGTGTGGACTGTAAAGTGTGGAGGGCGTAGCATGGAGTGTAGAGTGTAAAGCGTGGAGTTTGGAGGGTGGAGTGTAGAGTGCGGAGTTTGGAGTGTGAAGTGTGGAGTGTGGAGTGTAAAGTGTGGAGTGTGGAGTGTCAGGTGTGAAGTGTGAAGTGTAGAGTGCGGAGTTTGGAGTGTGAAGTGTGGAGTGTGGAGTGTAAAGTGTGGAGTGCGGAGAGTGGAGAAGATCAAGTCGACAGAGGTGAGCTGCAACTCCGCCAAATACCACACTTTCCGAGCAAAATGACATTCCACACGCGGTCGATCTGCGCCAAATGCTGCGCCTGCCACGCAAAATCATATGCTCACAATGTAACACACCCCTTCACCCAGCCCTGATGATGCGATTCGAAAAAAACAAGCAAGACGACACGTCTAAAGTATGCACCTGCCGCGAAAAATGAAGATGGAACCCTCCAAAGTGTTGCGCTTGCCACGAAAAATGTTATTGCAACTTTTGAAAACGACACAAAAGTATTGCGCTTGCCACACAAAACGAGTTTCGACGCTTTTTCCCGACACGTGACTTGCACGTTTTCACTCCTGGACGCAGCCCTTACAATGCGATTCGCAAGAAACACGCAACACGACACGTCTAAAGTACTGCGTCTGCCAGGAAAAATGAACATGGACACCTCCAAAGCGTTGCGCCTGCCACGAAAGATGTTATTGCAACTTTTGAAAGCGATACAAAAGTATAGTATATTTCGCCTGCCACACAACAATTTTCGACGCGTCAAATGGAACACGTTGGAATGTCACGAAGTGCCACGCCTGTCAAATGGAACACGTTGGAATGTCACGAAGTGCCACGCCTGCCAGGCGAAATGACGTTTCGACACGTCGGAAACCTCCAAAAATGACTTCCTTTGCAGCTTCCCCCATAGACACGGCCATAGGGCCTTCCTTCGCGCGGACACTTGCGGACGGTTGCGAACGCGGGCGCAGCGTCTGGCGAACACACCCTCAACTCCCGAACCCCCAGAGTGAAACGGGAACCCTTCCTACGCAAGCGAGAAAATGATCAATGCTTCTGCTTCTGCACGATTTTCTGCAACAGGCTTGTGGCAAATTACCCGCTCCTTTCATCTCCTTTCCCGGCCGCCCCTATAGTGTACTAAAAATATTCTTGGGAATATTCTGAATAGTATGGTCACTTCCGCTTTCACCCTTTTAGCTACAGAAGAAGTGTATGTAGTAGGCGAACTTTAGATGCGGCACGCCAATGCAAGCCGATATCATTCCCAACGAAAAATTTTTCTAATTTGCAGCATTGCTATATGCCTTAGCGTTGAAACCCCAACAAGATCCAATAAAGGGCTTTCAAAAACTTTCGGATAACCAGTCAAGGCACGGGTTTGAGCGGCTTCAAAGCCGGCGGAGTCACAGCCGGCGTCGCAGCTGGCGCGGCCTCAATTCCGTTTGTTTTGTAGCTTTAGCACGAGAAAGTCTTATCCTATTACCACAACAAGTGATGTGTATTCTCTTATACACTCCCGCTGGAAAGTGGCAGGGGGGTTCTGACCCCCAAAAAAACTGGACCCCAGATCCCCATGGCCATTTCATGGGTCGACTTAGGGGGTACCATTTTATAGGGCCCCAATGGTTTTTGCCTACAAAATGGTGTTAGGGACCCTACAAAATGGTAAGGCCAATGTCAAGGCTTTACCAAGTGTTTTTTTGGGTCATTTTTCTTGGATAATCTAATTCCACCAACAAGATGGAACAATATGTAAAAACTATCTTTACACAACAAAACATACCCTGACAATCTTTAGAAAATGGACATTTGTCTCTTACAAAATGGTGGGTTTTGGTGCCCAAAAAATGATCCTGCACCGAGATAATAATGAAACAATGGTATCTTTGAGTTCAATTTTCAACCCCAAATCCATAGCAGCCAGAACCATTTTCTAGGCGCACGGCCTGTCAACCAGACTTCTTGGTTGGCGTTGTAATTTGCGGAGCATCATCGGCAAAAAAACACGACATCATCAGCAGAGCATCATGAACAGTGTTTCAATAAAGATTAAAACGAAAAAATGTCATCCAATCTCAGCATACATATTTAGATAATGACCGCTGGGAGATATGCTGGAAACTTCCGCAGCCTCGGAGCGTGTCGCTCCCTCCCAATGTTTTTTTTCTAAAGAATGTAATGTAAACTATAGTTCTTATATGAAAGGGTTCCGGACGTAGTCGGTCGTCGGTGGTGTCTTCGCTTCTGAACAGACAGGATGAACAAACAAGGGGTTAGGGGGATATAATGTGCGGGGTGTGTGATGGATACTGACATGGATATACCTTTTCTTGTTGAAATAAAATCGTCTGGGGTCCAACCCCCATATGTCCCATAATTTTTTCGCATTTCAAAAAAGGGGTTGGCCCCCTTGAATTTCATCGCAACAATGATTTGGGATAAAATCCAACCATCCTCTTGGATAAAATTGAGGGGTCTGACTCCATTTTCACTATCTCTCTATTGTAGATAACTTTTCCAACTTGCCAAGGGCTAGAGCCCCTGGATCTCAGTACAGAGTACCAATCGGGAATCTTTTTGAGAGCCTTACTCCCATTGCCAGCGCGGTTCGAGCTAAATCCGAGTGTAAACGGCGACGCCTAAGACCGTGGCGCGCGCGAGCCAACTTTTCACCGCAACGTCAACGTTTGTTTACCCGGAAAAACACAAAGCTTCGTGCAAATCCTAACATCCAAATCTCGTCCTTGATGTTGCATTTCCAATATGTTCCAATGCAAACTGCAAACACTGGCTTGCAAAACGCAATGAAATCGCAACACAATGCCAGAGAAGAACTTGCCTTGAAGCAGCAAGTTATCTTGACAGCCTTACTCACTCCCATTGCCAGCGCGGTTCAAGCTAAATCCGAGTGTAAACGGCGACGCCAAAAACCGTGGCGCGCGCGCGAGCCAACTTTTCACCGCAGCGTCAACGTCTGTTTACCCGGAACAACAAGAGGTTTCGTGCAAATCCTAACATCCAAATCTCAGCTTTGATGTTGCAGTTCCAATGCAAACTGCAAACACTGGCTTGCAAAACGCAATGAAATCGCAACACAATGCCAGAAGAACTTGCCTTGAAGCAGCAAGTCACCTTGAGAGCCTTACTCACTCCCATTGCCAGCGCGGTTCGAGCTAAATCCGAGTGTAAACGACAACGCCTAAGACCGTGGCACGCGCGAGCCAACTTTTCACTGCAACGCGACCTCCGTTTACCCGGATAAAAACAAGGTTTCGTGCAAATCTTAACATTGAAATTTCATCCTTGATGTAGCAGCACCAATGCAAACTGCAAGCAAAGGCTTGCAAAACACAATCGAATCGCAACACAGTGCCTTTATGACCTCTTCACGCAGGTGCCCCCCTGACACGATCATCTTTGGGCTACTGATTTTGTGGCTTAACGATCTTCACGCCACCTGACACAATGATCTTTGGGCCAATGAGAAGGTGAATTAATGATCGCTTATGATCGCGTCACGCACGTGCTCACCTGACACAATGATCTTTGGGCTAATGACAAGGTGACTTAATGATCTCTTCACGCAGGTGCCCACCTGACACAATGATCTTTGGGCCAATGAGAAGGTGAATTAATGATCGCTTCACACAGGTGCTCCCCTGACACAATGATCTCTGGGCTAATGCGAAAGCAACTTAATGATCTTCTCACGCAGGTGCCCACCTGACATGCGATGGCCATGTTGGTGGAGACCTCTTATGTTGCCACATATAGCGATGGCTATGTTAGTGGTGCCCTCTTATTTTGTCACGTATAGCGATGGCTATGTTAGTGGGGCCCTCTTATGTTGCCACATATTGTGATGGCTATGTTAATGGAGCCTTCTTATGTTGCCAAATATAGTGATGGCTATGTTAGTGGAACCCTCTTATGTTGCCACAAATAGCGATGGCTATGTTAGTGGGGCCTTCTTGTGTTGCCAAATATAGTGATGGCTGTGGGAGTGGCCTCCTGGACAAAGTTTTGTTTTATGTTCCTGCGCTTATTCAGCCCAATGGCTAATGCTCTACGCAGAATCTGCCCTGGCAGCCCATACTGGCAGCCACGATAGCACACGGAACATTTGGCCGCAGCGGCTACGTATGTTTACCGGAGAGTCTCATTTGTACAATGTAATATATGATTAGATATTTTTTTTTCGAAACGGTGGACCCGTCATTGGATTTAGTGAATTTCAGGGAAAGCCTGGACACGGAGACGTATCTTATGCAGATCGCAAACTCAAGAAGTCCTGCAAATGCTGTCCGGAAGCATGTTTGAACTGATTGTTGAAGATGTTTTGATGCTATTCACGGATTCATGTGGCATCCCCGGTTTCACTGATTCAAGAAATCGTTCCAACCTGATGTTCTTCCAAAAAAGTTGTGTATTCAAGATGTTACAAATTTTGATTGCAATGAAATAGCTACAGAAAGATAAACAACAACATCCAACAATACTTCCATTGTTATTTGTCCGAGTTGAACCCATCCCCAAGCTCCTATATCAGGCGAAGCGAAAGCATCAACTATGTTTCCTATTCTCTTTCCCACCTCATGTTAACCCACGACAATTCTGTGCGAGTATGGACGCTACTGTATCTACACCAACAACTCAGAGACAAGGGGGAAAGATTTTAGCCTATGTAAATGTCAAAAGACAGAGTGCGCAAAGTCGTTTCCAACCTCACCAACATCTCCCCGCTCACGCTCTCACCATACATGACAGGAGTTCAGGCGGATTCCGACCATGTTTCAAACTTTGTTACACACAATGATGTACAAACAACGTGCATTGCACGCATACAACTGTGTATATCATGTATATCGTCTAATTTACGTTACATGCCCCTATATGTACACATCAAAGTATCTATCGGTATGCGTACGTGAAAAGAAATAATAAATCACTAACCGTCCCCAACCTTTTTTCCAGCAACATACCTATAACACCCTGGTGCGCAAGAAAAACAAAGGCGTTTCCCAAAACTGCAATAATTGATGCCATTTGGAGGGCAAAATCTCGTTTTGCAAAAAAAATGCGTTTCTGTTGTCTTATAGTTTTTGCTAGAAATTTGTGTCGTTGTTTTAATGCCAATTTGCGCCGTTTCGTTTTTGCAGTTTTTCTGTAAGCTCTGAAAATGGGAAAAATGCCCGAAGGCAGTTTTTCCCGCCGTTTGAATTCAAAACCATATAGTCTGCAAAACAGCAGGAAAGAAAGGCCCCACTTGGATGACACAGGTATACTCAAACACGGCGCATTTGTCAACCTGTCACCAGCCTGACCCTGTCCACAGCGTAGGTTGCAATTGAATTCAAGAATGTGGCATAGGAACCATGGCCAAGACGGACGAACATTCAGCACTTGCAAAGATAGGTGGTATTGGACTGCATCCATTTACAAACACATATCTCAAACACCCATTATTTATGTGATTTTTTTCGTCAACTGTTACGTAAAAATTGCATGCCAGCACAAATCTCTTACGTCAACTTCTGGCAGACGTCAAAAAGTAGCGTATAAAGAGGCTAATGGCAAGTGTAACATATATTAAAAAAAACATATGGAAAAAATGACGAATGAATATATTTGAGGAATGCATTGGGGATGTGAGTGTGTGGATGCATTTTGCACCCCCGCATGCGTAGCATCTGAAATAAAATAAATCAAACATGGCGGATGTTGGGTTCGGTTCACGATGGCTCGTAACATGTAAAACCATATAATCTGCTGCACGTAGATTTGGGAGTGGGTGATGCTGCGAAGCGGAACTGTTTTTCCCAGGTTTGGTTGTTTTAGTTGTTGACATGGTTCCATTGTCGACGTGTTTGTCGTCTATGTGATTTTTTTTTATGTTTCCATGGAGGAACAAAATGCCGCTAGATTTCTTTGGCGGCGAAGGGTTGCGGGTTTTCAAGTCGTTGCCTCCAATTTTGGTTAGAGCGTTGCCGTGGTGCAAGCGGGAATAGCGATTATAATATCGTAAGATTACGTCAAACCATTTTATGAACAAGAATGCCATGCTCAGGAAAAGGCCGCTTTCCCTGACCACAGGGGTCTTTTTCAAATGTCATGTTGCATGAACATCAATGGTAAAAAGAAAATGCCAGGCTCAATGAAAAGGGAAAATATTTTTGTGAACCCTGCGACCTTCGTAAATGGTTTTATGTTGCCACAATGATTGGACATTTAGCATTGTTTTTTTGCAGGGAAAACACTCTACATCAAAGTTTTTGGGTGCAGGGAATTTTGTTCCATAGCGGCATTTTTTGCAACCCACTGTTTGATAAATTGTGTTGACGAAAAATTGAAAATTAAATAAAATGCTTGAAAATCCAGATGGTGATTTCTAAAAGGGTTCAGAATAGTTTTAGTTTTTATCAGTTTTGTTTGTTTTTTTGATTTCTTTCCTGGCACCATTTGCCTTGTATTTGCAACAATTTAGAACTAGAACCTGTCATTTTGCATGGCATTTGCTACATTATGGCATGTTCACCTTCCATTTTGCATGGTATTCGCTACATTTTGGCTTGTTCACCTTCCATTTTGAATGGATTTTGCTACATTTTAGCATGTCTGCATTCCATTTTGAATGGTATTTGCTACATTTTAGCATGTTTGCATTCCATTTTGAGTGGCATTTGCTACATGTTGGCACTTCAACCTCTCATTTTGCATGATATTTCTGTAGGGTTTTCTTGAGGATTTCTTTAGGGTTTCATTCAAAGCTTCATTGAGGGTTTCCTTTAGGGTTTTATGCAGGGTTTCATGTAAGGTTCCATTTAGGGTTTCATTTATTTTTTAGGGTTTTTTGTTATGTTTTTTTAGGGTTTTCTTTAGGGTTTCATTTAGGGCTTCATTAAGGGTTTTTTTGTGATTTCATTTGCGGTTTCATTTAGGGTTTCGTTTAGGGTTTGCTTTAGGGTTTTCTTGGGGTTTCATTTAGGGTTCTTTGGGGTTTGATTTAGGGTTTCATTTAAGGATTCTTTAGGGTTTTATGTAAGGTTTTATTTAGGGTTTCATGTAGGGCTTCATTTAGAATGTCTTTAGAGTTTTCTTTAGGGATTCTTTAGGGTTTCATTTAGGGTTTCATTTAGGGTTTCATTTAGGGTTTCTTTAGGGTGTCATTTAGGGTTTCTTTAATGTTTCTTTGGATTTTTTAGGGTTTCATGTAGGGTTTCATTTAGGGTTTCTTCAGGGTTCCATTTAAGGTTTCTTCAGGGTTCCATTTAGGGTTTCTTTAGGGTTCCATTTAGGGTTTCTTTAGGGTTTCATTTCGGGTTTCTTTATTTTTTTTTTGGTTTTATTTAAGGTTTCATCAAGGGTTTCTTTATGATGTCATTTAAGGTTTCTTTAGGGTTTCATGTAGGGTTTCATGCAGGGTGCAATTTGGGGCTTTAATTATGTACGATTTCATGTAGAGTTGTAGAGTTTCATGCCGGGTTTCATGTAGGGTTTCATTTTGGGTTTCATGTTGGGTTTTATGTAAGGTTTCATGTAGAGTTTCATGCAAATTTCATTTAGGGTTTCATGTAGGGTTTCATGTAGGTTTTCATGTAGGGTTTCATGTAGGGTTTCATTTAGGGTTCCTTTAGGGTTTCATTTAGGGTTATTATGGGGTTTCATTCAGGATACAGACAGGAGAGAATAAAGCAAAAGAAAAAACAATGCACCAAGTTGGCACCAAGAGACAGCAAAGAAGAAGCAGAGCAGCAAAAACACATGACTGCAGAAAAGAAAAAGTAGAAGTAGAAAGGTAAGCAGAGAAGCAGGAAAAGCAAAAAGCGGAAAAACAGGGAAACAGAAAAGCAAAGAAGCAAGAAAAGCAGAGAAGCAGAAAAGCAGAGAAGCAGAAAAACAAAGAAGCAAAGAAGCAGAAAAGCAGAGAAGCAGAAAAGCAGAGAAGCAGAAAAGCAGAGAAGCAGAAAAGCAGAATCAGAAAAGCAGAGAAGCAGAAAAGCAAAGAAGCAAAGAAGCAGGAAAAGCAAAAAAACGGAAAAGCAGCAAAAGCAACAAAAACGGAGAAGCAGAGAAGCAGGAAAAAGCAAGGGAAAGCAAAAAAGCGGAGAAGCAGAAAAGCAGAGAAGCAGGAATCCAAAAAAAAAATCCCGAAACTGATTAAAAAAACCTATAAAATAATTAGCCCTCCTTTCTAAAATGGCATTGTCGCAAAAACAAATCACGCTCAGCGCTAGCGGTCTTTTGTCGTCACGCGTGTCTGGGCCCGGATGCCAATCCATTTCCATGATTCATTTCTGTTTCTTTGGCAACATGTTTCTACCCCAGTTTAGCGTTGGATTGTTGCACGTTGCAAAGCAACTTATAATGCTTTGGTATTTGGACCTCCTGTGCAAAAAGTTGGGGCAGCATAATCTTGAATGCTGCAGGACCCATGTAAAGTGGTTTCGACGAGAATTTTTGGGTCTTTGAGGTGTTAAGGCAACTGTCCATTGTGCACCTTCGTGTTGTTTTTGTTTGCATGCATTTCTTTTCACACATGTTCACTGCTAGAAATCGACTTTCACTGTTAATGGCCTTTCACGTTTTTTTCACCTTTTTCGTTACTGAAAGTCATGCTAGTTTGCAGCATGAAAGAAACCGATTTGCCTTCCAACCAAACTCAACATCGAATTCGATAATCGTTTGGAAGTAATCCAGCTGCATGTTGTCATGTTGTTTGAGCTGGTCTGGAATGATCAACAAATTTTGTTTTCATCATCTTGTCTTGCTGAACCCATGGTGGGATGAGCAGATGCTGACGCGATGAAAGATCCTGTGTCATCTCCGGCTACGCCAAATGGGTTCAGTGTTCAAATTCTTCCTGATCAAAGCCTGGGGAATTTCCTTGCTGACACACCATGGCACTAGCGAGGTCGCAGCCACGTGGTCATATTTGACCCAGAAATTTGGTCTCAACAAAATTAATATCAAACACTGTGTTGTGATAAAACTGCTGCCAAATCAGACCCCAGGGCCAATAGTCACTTTGCTTTTGAGAAGTTTCTGTCGAATTTTCAAGAAAGAACTGTTCACGGAGGTGCCTGATGTGCCAGGTTATTGTAGTTTCGCCGTGGCCTCTGTCCTAAGGCTGCCAGCCATGTGTTTTGACCTTGTGAACCCAGCTGGCCGCAGCCCCAAGGAAGAACTTTGGTAATTGTTTGTGCCAAGCCTGAATTTTGTCTAGCAATAAAAACGCACGTATTCAGTGTATTCAGCGTTGTTCATGGCTGTCATATTGCTGAAGCAGGCACATTTGAAGATCTCCTGTCTCTGCTCTCGCAAGGGAGCAAGCTCTTTGGGAGCAACGAATTTTACATTTTACGACTGGATTTTGCCAGAACCCTCATTTTGCCAGAACCCTAACTAGCTCTTCGCGGCAAAATTCAGTGTCATTTTGCAGTTTTAGCGTGACGAGGCCAGACCACGATCCAAACAATACCAGCTTTGAAACCAAGGCCTACAAACTCTACAATTTTGCAGGGTGGGATCTCTACACCACAATTACATATATACAATCACGTGATTCTGTGTTGTTTTGGCAGGTTTTGTTGATCGTACCATTCTGAACATGTTGTTCCAAAACGCTTCGTAGTATGAATTCATGATCTTGTGCGGCTATACAATAAGTCACCTCCGGAGAACGCAAGACTTTCTCGAGAAGAAATGGATGCAGAAACACCAAAATGTTGGCGGTTCTACACGAATATACACGATTGAAAAATGTACATAAAAATGAAACGAATTGAATGTAATCAACCTAGATTTCTTAGAACAACTTGGCTTTCGATGCCCGCACATGTTCGCGTATATATCTTTCCCATGTCTTGACGGAGGGAAACACGTTGAGAAAAGCTTCGGTATTCCGCAGGTCGATCGTTCACAGAGCGCAAATCTTGTCCGTATTCCAACTAAAACATGCAACGTCTGCAGTCGAACCCAAAAAGCAAACACATCGTTCTGCTGAAACGTACTTGATCTAAAAGACGCTGGAATTGCGATGCATTCGCTCGCCAATTATCGAAACTTGTTGCTCTTGCGTATCTCGAGTTTGGTGAGATTGGCGCGTCCGCATTCAGAACCGAAACGGGCTTCCAGATATGCATAATATGTAGATCTATGTAGTAAAACAGGAACTTGGATTTTCTTTTCTTTTTTGTGGTTTGCATGTTAGATGTGTGTTAAACCAGTTGGATCCAGTTTGTCCTGCTGTACAAGACAAACCTGCCAGAATTGTCGCTATCGTCGCCAAGGAGTCGCAAGGTTTTATTTGTGTTGTAGTTACTTCAAAATGAGACACCAGTTTGCCACTGGTCTTTTTTCCTGCTCTGAGAAGGGATCAAGCTACTGATGTTGCGCCATTGCCAGTCTGGGGGCCTAAGGACCTCTCCCACGTGCTTGCAGCAGTTGTTTCAGTTCTAGTTTGTTTGTCGCTCTCGTGGTTCACGACGGTCGACACGTGCGCAGGTACATGCAGGTACAATGTACCAAATCAAGACAAGACTCCATAAAACCCCGCGCAGAAATGCCCTCTATGTACCCATACCATCCATGTGTGGTTCATGGTAGGACCAAGTGGAAACAGAGCATCCACCCACCCCTGCGGCTGCGCAACCTGTCCCGCTTCATTTTTTCGTCCAGTGGCACGGATTCCGAGAACTCCCAGCCAGAGCGGAGGGCAAAAGGATGGCGATCTGTTTGGTAATATCACTTTTAAGAAAGTGGAGAAAACAACAGAACATGTTTTGCTGGCAAAATCAAGTTGCTTTCAAGTGATATATCATGATTACACTTGATTCGCATGTGTGTACTTATATAATATAAAAGGTACTGTGTTTTTTAAGAATCAACCTGGAACAAAGATGGAAGAACACCTTTTTTGACCATGGACTCCGTAACCATTCAAAGGGGCCCTCCGCCGGCTGGCGCAGCGCAGCTAGATGGCTTCTGGATCATCAGGGAAGAGATCAATGGAATCCCCTTCCTGCGCGATGAAACATGGCTGGACTTAATGGACAAATACGGTATCCTCTGGTACCCTCTGGTAAACTAACATAGCTATGGACAATCACCATTTTTAATGGGAAAATCCACTATAAATAGCCATTTTCAATAGTTATTTTAGTTTACCAGAGGGTAAACATACAAAAAACAATGGGACATCACCATGCTATTGATGGGAAAATCCACTATTTCTATGGTCCATTTTCAATAGCTAGGTTAAATTACCAGAGGGTAAATGTTGGCACGGGGGGGTTGAGGGAAAAGCATGATTGAAACTATTGAAACCCAACATCTACTATATCTTCAGACCCCAAATACTGGGGTTGTGGTGTTTTCCACAGTAACTAATGTTGTGAACCCCACAATCAACTCTCAAGTAGAGATGGTCAATCTGCCATCCTATTTCTGGCAACTTTCGGGATGGTTGAACCACAGGTTTCCTCTAAATAGTCCAACCAATTCAGGGAGAGGATGAAGTAGTTGGGGGTACTAAACTTCCATGTATTTCTGATGGTATGATCAGAATGATCATGTGGATTCATCTGCTGCATTAATTGCACAGAGAAGGGAGATGTGATAACTCAAATCCCATACATTCCCATACTATGTCTTTGTTGCATCTTTAGGTTCAAGCAAACTCTTTTTCTTCGTGACATAGGTGTCTACCATGGCCATCAAAACGAAACAAATATCTACAGCAGATTATATTGGTTTGTCTAAAAAAAGGGTACCGGGTACCCTGAACTATAATGGATATAACTGACATAACCTACAGGAAAAAAAAAAAACATGCCTTTCGCACAGCATGTCGGCTCCTTCAACTGCACATAGGTCTTCTTGTAGAGTGATTTTCTGCCAATCTTCTGACCAAACCTTGGTGACCCATACGGTTGGTGACCCTGATGAGGCTGCGGGGATCCCACGAAAAAGGATACTTAGCGCAACTTCATGCCATTTCTGCAAGAAGGTACATGTCTTGCATGATCCCTTCCCTCTATCAATAGCCATACTCCCCAGAAACACTGGTTTTGCTTTGGATCTGTTCATTCTTCTGGGCCCATTAAACAGGTTTATGATTGTGGGGCTGGGATTATCTGAGCACATTCAATATCCATTGTAGTCCAGGTGTAAATAAAATTACTATAACACAAATAGACACAAATAGTATGCAACCTTCAAACAGGCTAAGGACAACAGGGGTTTACGGGACTCGGCCAAATTCAAATCTGTCTACACAATTGTTCGGCCTCGTTTTTTCATGTACTGAAAAATGAAGTACCCATCAGACTACTGAACACATATTTTAGAATGTAGAGGCGCAGCTAAAATACTGGTTACCAATGAATCCGCAAGCTTACCAGCTGAAACCTCCAATTTTGGAGGAATTCTGCCATCTACTTCTGGTGATATTGGAGGACGCCTCATTTTTGGCTTTACCCCACTACCCTCTGGTAATTTAACATAGCTATTGAAAATGGCAAGTTATAGTTGATTTTCCCATTAAACATGGTGATTTTCCATAGCTATGTTAGTTTACCAGAGGGTAATTCATTTGGAACCATATCATTCTAACCGCTGCCAATCCGTCAAGCGCTATCCGCCGGATCCCTAAATTTGCTACCGATCAACTGTGATCAACGTCATCCCGTCCCCACCAAACCTTCCATGCATTTTGGAAAGATAAAACCACCATGACTATTGGTTTGGATTGGATTGATGTGGTTTGTTTCTTGTGATTTTGTTCAACTGGATCATCCCGGCAACATGGTTGAAGAATCCAACCCAGTTGCTCACCATGACTGCCTGACTTCAGTTGGTCACTTGGATCTTGCCATGCTGAACAGTTCACCCATATCATTGGGATGTGTCCTCAATATCACATATGCCTAGAACCTCAACAATCCCATAAGGCGTTCAGAGAGGAGTGCTCTATCCAAACCAATCAGGTTTCAACCAAACAACATAGAGAACCACAAGTATCCAATATATAAACTCATAAAGAACAAGTCCCAAACCTGCATCTAGTCTTACCCACTTTCTTGGGGGATTTTCCTATCTTCACCCTACCACGGGACGCCACAGTGTAGCTCGAAGTGGGGATGATGGTGTTGCACTTCACCACCTGGTGCCAAGATGGATGTTCGCAATAGGGATTGGATAATACTAATACTTGTTGGTGCAGAACGGGATCAAAAAAAGTATTTCATTAAAAAAGCATCTGGTCCGTTCAGATGAACAGGATTCTCAGTTTATGGATAGGAATCCCCAAATACAAAGGATATTTGAAACTTGCAATTGCTTAAGGGTCCATAAATGAATTAACAAACTCCCTACAGTATAGATCCCCCGAATGGTTGACTTTCCATTATGAACATTAAGAATTACCTTACACAAGGCAAGGGATAGTGAAGGCGTGGATTGGATGATTTGTGGAAATTGGTCGTAATGCTCAGCAACTGACAAAAAAAAACATATCCAGGAAATATGCCAATCCGTGAAGTGAAGCTATAGCTGCTATAGTCACTAAGAATTCATCCTCCAGAGAAACACTTAGGAAAAAATGAGCCTTGAAACCATCAAATTACAGTAGTTGGGGTATCCAAGACTTGCAAATTCACCCAACTATTTGAATGTGTCTTGAAATGGCGGACCTGAGAATCCCCATAGCATCTTCAAGGGAAATCATGGTCTTGGGAGTCCCCCAGAAGCACTTGAGTGGGATCACCATCACAAGTAGGGTGAAAAAATACCGATGTTTCGGATGAGTGACTATCCAATCACAGAACATCGAAGAAATTAATCCTGTCATAGACTCGTTGGGCAATTCTTCCTCAAGCATCCGTGGACAAACAGTTGATTGCCCCATTTTGCAGTCACAAGTTGCGTTGAATTAGAACAACATTGAAACTGGAACATTAGAATATCTTGAAAAATCAGCAAAAACATGGAAACATGATCTTCGGCCAATTGGACACCAATTGAAACATGCTACTTTCGATTGTCCAACAATGTTCGCAAACCCAACAGGAAACCATACCAACATTTACAATAAACAACAATATAGTTACTATGGGTGGTATGTAAACCATCAAAGTATGGGTGGTTTATCATTGCTTTACTAACATCATTGTTAGCAACCCCTATCTGCCCTATCCGCACTATATCTCGATACCACCATTTTGTTGGTTAAGTCCCACGACTTTTTGTATGAACCAGTGGCAAACCATCCGCAAATTTAGTAAATCAAATAATATAAGCCATCATTAGTCAATGAATTTGGTGGTTTATTGTGTCATATTATGTCTTTAAAAACATCAATCATGTTTTCCTTCAACTCCAATATGCTCGGACCAGCCCACGGCCTTCACGCCGAAAATGGTCTCAATCGCCGCACGAATCTGGGGCCTTGAGTCATGAGGCAGCCATGGTGGACAAAATGAGTTGGGGGTTTGATTTAGGGGTTTCTAACGGGTTTTACATGGGTGTACTAAATAGTACTCAACGTGATTATTAATGGGGATTCTACTTTGTTTCTAATGTGGCTTCGATGTTTGGGGTTGCTTCATGGGTTTCTAATGCGTTTACTACTGATGTCACATTGCGATTAGTGGGGTTAACTACTCCACAATACTGAGGTAATACTGGGATAATACATGATAATACTGAACAATGGCCAATTGAGGTTGCTCATGGGGTTTCACATTGGACTCTTGATGGGTTTTCAATGTGATAATTATATTATGATTTAGTGGGGTTACGAATGGGGGTCCGTTCACTATAATTCAGAACCAAAGTGATAAGCGCATTGATACCCTCTGAAGATTGCTACCAACTTTGGATCCTACCACAAGGGCCGGGCCTGAAATTCTGGAGCCCAGGGGCCCAAGTTTAGCACAGGCACAGGTTTCCGGTATCTGAAATCATATTGGTTCCCTGGGCCCTACACTGCTTGTTGAATGTTGATCCACATTTCTTGTTTGGGCTCCAAGTTGTATGTTATGACTTTCAACATCTTGCAACCAACAGTGGTGCATTGATTCACTCTCTTGATTGACATTGAACGAACTCTTGATTGACATTGAAGGAATAATGATATCTGTCCCAATGAACCACGCTGGGGATATGATACTCTGATCAAGGAGAAACATGGGAGGGTCGGTGGTGATGAGTCATTGGTTGGCAAAGTTTGGTGATCTGTGTGTGTAGGAAAATTGGGTATACCCTCACTTTGGGCAATGTCTAGGAGAAATAAATGATTATGTAACCAATGGAATTAGGGGTATTCTCAAACAAAGCCATGTCTGCTGGGCTCTTACTACCCTTCGAGAAACAGCCAGTTCGGGATGAGGTTTGGCACCAAAGCCCCAAATCATCTCAAAGAGGTCAAAGAAGCAAACTATGTTTGACCGTGAGGGGCCTGCATACCCACGAGTTAGCATAAGAAGGCTGGTATGGGAAGGCTATGCTTATGGGAAAGATTGTCCAGCATGTTGTTGCAATCTATCCAAAATCTATGCAATCGTGAATAGACAAAAAGGGCATGTGCCGCCCATCGGTTGGACATGTTGGCGCAACATCAACAAAAGGGTTTTCCGGTGGTCCTGTGCGCGTATTTTCCATTGTTTGAACTAAGTTTGAACCACCAAATTCTTGGAGCAAATGTTACTGGAAGGATCATCCCACCCAGGGTCGCACCCAGCAATAATGCAATCAACTCATGCGCAATAATTCGCCCATCCCACCAGATTACATGCTATCTCTGCAGGAAGGTGGGAACTCCGCAAACATGAGCGTAGGATGGTGCCCTAGAAAGAATATTCTCAAGCCGCTTACCTCCCTGCCATGTATTGCAACCTAGTTCTCTTTCTAGGACATGTTATTCCGAACACACAATTTTTGCCTCCAAGGCCCCTAGACTTGTTTCCATACCCGCTTCCAGAAAGATCCAGAAAGCCATAGCTACCAATCCCAACACCACTTGCAAGCTCAACCACATTCCACAGGTCTTCCCTGGAGACTCTAGGATGAAGCATGATCTTGGTGGGGTCCACAATGAACATGGGGACATCAAATGTACTCACCCAACCTGGCATCGTAGAATGAAACACTCTGGGAATAAAACGGAATCACCAACAAGCGGATAATAAGGACACACATTTCAGAAGATACCCTCTGGTAAACTAACATAACTATGGAAAATCACCATTTTTAATGGGAATATCCACTATTGCTATGGCCATTTGCAGTAGCAAACTGTTAGTTTACCAGAGGGTACCAAATCACCAATCAGTGCATGACATGATCCAGTGGCCCATCTTTTGGGGCAGGGCTTCGAGCACAGAGCTTCACCAGGCAGCCTGGTAAGACGAAGGAGGTTCGTCCTTAGCGGGAGTCAAATGCGATCCACAATCTCAATCGAAGTGTCGAAGTAGCGCCTGACTGTGAGCAAGTCCCCCAGTTTGCCGCCACAAATTCAGCGCAGGTACTGAAGACCCTGTGCTGGAGTCACATCACCAATCAAGTAAACGTGATGTCCGATCACCTCGACTCGGCCTGATGTTTCCCGGACTACTCCAGTGCAACTGCGAGCGTTTGAATCTCAAAGGCATCCAACCATGTGTGCGGGTAGTGCTTCAGCACTGCTCCATGGATCCTCGTTGAGGATACAGGCTTTGCGGCGAGACTTAGAAACAAAGCCATGATCAGAGGGTCTTGGCATGTCGGAAGGTGGGAGGATATCATGATATCATATGATATCACCATTTAGATCTGTTTGGTATAGGAGTTATGGTCATTTGGATATGGCAACACATCAACAAACAAACAACATTCCATCACATGTTCGACACGTACACAGCATTTTCCCAAGATTTTCCCAGCAGTTGCTGAGCAAAGGGACTTGTTGGCCCGACGGTCCACCAGGAAGGTGTAGGTGTTGTATTTCTCCAAAAGGCGACACGCCTGCGGTTGAGCTCACGACAATTTTGGGAAGAACTTGGGAAAAGTTCGTTGAGTTCACCCTGAAATTCATGACAATTTACGGAAAGAGGGAGGGAATTCACCGCGCTTCGGGATCACCTCTCAGGTCGTATTTTGAAAACCAGGGATTTTTTTCACCACTCACTGGGATGATCCTCGGGTTTTTTTCTGGTGTTGAACCAGTCAAAGAAGTTGTATTTGGCAAAGCAAAATGGTGATGGAACGTAACGTTGGATAGTATTGAGTTCACCAATATTATGTGGATATGGATTTCATGATAACAATGAATTATGGATGTGGGTTTGTCAAGGTTCGTCTGCAAATGGGGTTAAGTAGTAGTAGGAACAATAATGGTTAACCATGCATATTTGGGAAACCCAACTTTCATAGAGACCCAATCAACAAGAATGGGGTAACCTTTCTGGGAATTGTCGCAATCTGTCTAAAGTAATAATAAGTTGACACATGGGTAAATAAGAACAGTTGAACAATATGGTATGTAGTCAATCAATTGTGGGGAAGAATTCAAGACCTGCTCCCTGGCGTAGGTGGGCTGGGCCCCAGGGATCGCTGGGAAGATTTGAAGCACCAAACATGCTCATGGACAAGTCAGGATGAGCATATATCTGGCTGAGGAAAAACCACATACAAGAGTCAGAAGGTTTGCCAGCGTTCAAAAAGTATTTTTCTTTAGTAAGGAAAAATACATTTTTGAACTCTGGCAAACCTTCTGACTTACACGTCCTTTTATTATCTTATATTATCTAATATTATCTTATATTATCTTTTATTATCCCTTTAAATAAACATCTGCAAGATGATGAACCTTTCAAGTTGGCAAAAAAGAAGCATAGCCTGAGACGGAGCTGGGCATTCCCAACATTGATGTTAAACACGGTAAAATCTTAGGGTATAACATAAACTTCATCTATGCAGAAAGAGTCCAATCCATACAGAAAGCCCCTGAGCTAGCGAGTGACAAGGTGGTTTCCAACCAGATACGTCCACCATAAATCCACCAAAGATCCGTATCAATCCTACTCTAATGACCTTCACAAAGGTTTCAGTCAATCCCAAGCCGGCAAGTCTCAAGGCTACCCATCAACAGCTGGACCTTCTCTGTGAGCAGAGGGTACTTGATGATGTCATACATGCCGCCATCCTGCAGGGATAAACATGGGGGGATTTACCAATAACCAGCAAACAAGTGAGGGAGATCTACCAGCGGAAAATGCTGGGTATGTTGGAATAATCATCAATAATAATGGGTAATCAACAGAAATGGTTTCACAACTAGGAGGCATGGAATATGGATCCAGAATTGCGGCAACCAAAGGCAAATTAAGCATGTATGGAATGGAAGGCAAAACAATATAGTTAAAGGCTTTTGTCAAAAACCGGAAAGTGTTTCCACCCAAAGACTACTGTGCATGTGCACAAATAAAATATGTTGCTCCTATATGGTTGGTTCAACCATTTTGAATCCCTGGATTTCGACCCTGGGATGGGTCAAAAAAATCCTCCCCATCCCAAGCCATGTTGGAGCTATCTACTTCACTAGCACAGGTCCAACAATGGGCACCACAAGAACCACATTTGCCAGCGGATGACAACCCCTTTGTTTATTCAACGTACCTATAGAAAATCATCATTTTTAATAGGTAAGTCATAATAAATCATCTATAAATGGACCATTTACCTATGCAATGGTATGGGAATAAGTTTCATGATTTATCATATCTTGAAAGCAAGCGAGTCTCAGGCTACTTGGTCCTCATCGAACTTGTGCTCTGTCATATGTCTCTGCGACTGGGGCAGCGGGCGGATGGCAAGACAGCACAGTCTCGAGGGGAAGCTGAGTATATGACAGGATATGACTTACTGAGGTACCAGTGAAGTAACATAATCATAGTAAATATGGAACACCCACTATTGGTTGCTTTTGTAGATCGCTTAACAAAACATGTAAAACATCTTCCTAGAGAAACATTGGACACCCGCGTCTAGGAGAATTTTACGTCCAAACAAATGGAGGCTTTCCTTCACTTCTAGGACATTGCACTCTGGAACTCTGTGGGTTTCACATGGTTTCATATGATATTCAGGCGGAGTACCTCCGCGAAATCCATTGCCTGGGCACCTTAGACCCTGGTGAGCCAGGGAACATGTGAGAACCTGATCAACTGATGCGCGTATGTAAAGCTGGAGGTCAGCTGCGATGATCCATTGATCCATAAAGGTTGGATCCATCAAGGACAAAAGGGGACAGAGTAATTTTTGCACCTACAATTTGGACATCTTGGAAAGTACAAAATCGTAACCAGGTACTAATTTAAGGGATCCTCTCACACTTTATCTCTGTGTTAAAAAAAAAAAACAATGTTCAACATTTTATTTTGCTCACTGAGCATCAGTTTGACTGAAACCAACAATTTCACGCTCCGTTTTGCTGGTTGCGTGCTGAATTTGCTACTTCCATTGTAGGAAAAGTATGGAACATTGATATGCCTGACCACACTTTCGGTCGAATCCATGGAAATCTTGCTTTTATGTACACAAGGATTCATGAAAATAGTTCAGATTGCTGAAGAATTTGATCAATTTCATCCACATCAGTTCTTATCTTTGTTGGCGATCACATTCAATGTCACATTTTGTGTTGTTAGAAAAACAACCCGATTCTTAGTGCAAAGATCATCAAAAATCCTCCCGCCGCTGCTCGCCGCTGCCCGCACGATGCCTCAATGTTCTTCACGTTGGGCAGAGACACACGTCGCGCCGTGGTGCGACAAGCCACCAGCTCCGGCCTTAAAACTGCTGGGTGCCAGGGTTTCAAACCATCCCAACAATACTATAGTTACTATTGGAAGACATCATCACAACAAAGACTTTGAACATATAAAATATGTATACTTGTATAATCTTGTATACATATCATATCATATATATGTTTTGTATTATATATTCTAAGCAATCAGCCTGAAATTCATGGTGAGCAATATTTTTTACAATATATTAGAGCCACTTCTTTGGTTCGACCTGACCCTCCCTTGCGCAGCAGGCGACCGGCGCCTGCGTTCGTTTTGCAAGGATCCGCTGACCCAAACCTGGCGGTTTCAGCAGCTTAATCAACTCCGCAACTCATCAGGTTAGATACCTTCATCATGTTTGGGATTCATTGAGTAACTACCAAGCAAGTTAAATGTGTTTATCAAACTTGGGATTAGTTGTTTGGGATTGATCAACAAGTTTGACCTATTTTGAATTCAGCTGAATAATTATTATATGGACAAATTCTCATTGATGTTGATGATGTCCCTTTTTGTGCCCATGTACCTACTATCTCCTAATGATACCTTAAAAATGACGATTTTCCATCGTCATGTCTTTTTGTCAAAGGGTCAAATCCACGAGTATGCGTAGGAACCCAGATTGAAGCTCCAGCAACCCATAAATTAAATCTTTTGAGGACTACGTATATATGACTATAAAGCAGTGAAAATTGTCTTTGGACCCAACTGCTTGAACTAGGTATACCGGTATACCTGTATTAGTCCCGTGTATGTCTATGTAAATGTTTGCCGTCGCATACTCAGAAACATTCATTCTTCATACATTCTCCGTCTCTTACCCCATTTCTTGCATTTGTGTATCATCAACATTCATCATCATCAACCAAACTTTCTTTTGGCTATGGAGACAAAACCCATGCAATCACCCTGCAATTTGCATCAAAATTGGTGGTTGTGGAGTTGTGGAATTGTCTGACTACGGCGTTCAATCCCCGAGACTATGGTACTGACGTGGTCTCGACCTATAGCCATGTGTATTTATATATAATTTATTTATCTGTATATATATATATATATATGACAGATATTGACCTCTTAGGTCCCCACCAGCACCCCCTTCCCACCACTGGCCCACCGCCAACCACGCTAGCCACCTTAGGCGCCCAATAGGCAGCAAAGGCAGCCAGCCCCAGCGCCAACCAACGCATGGCTCCAGCGGCCTGCAGATGGCTTCAACGGAGAGCCACCCTCTCAGATCTCCAAAGAACGGTGCCAATGGTGGCCTGGAAGATGACTTCACCTCTCAGAAATTGTTACGAACTCGCCCATTTCCTAAGGGCTCCATGTTGAAGTCCTATGGGGAGGCTTCCCCACTTCCGATTAAAAAACCCACCTTCAACGGCCGTGTTTCCGCCATGACCTGCGGCCAAGAAAGGTTGAGTACCAGAACTGGATGGCTTTTAACATGGCATGCAAGTAAGAAACATGGGCCAAAATCGGACAAAGACAAGTTTGAACAAATCAAAATCGCTGTCCTTCATATGAGCCACAGTTACTGTGCATTTTTCAAGGTTGCAAGCATTAATTCTAAAGGTAGAAAAGTGGGTGTAGTTTCACGGAACATGTCAAAGAACTCCAACTTTTTGTGGCTACTTGGCTGAAGACATGGTACCCTCTGGTAATTAAACGTAGCTATTGAAAATTGCCATAGAAATAGTGGATTTTCCCATTAGAAATGGTGATTTCCCATGGTTTTGTTTGTTTACCAAAGGGTACTCACGTCTAGTGTTTGGTTTCAACCCATCTTTGAAATAAACCCGATTGGGTTAGCCATCGAGATACCAACAGTTGATCGACCGGCAGTGGAGAACATGGTGAACACCATGCAAACCAGCCGGACTCATGTGTGAAAGGCGTGGGAATTGCGGGGACATTCTACAAACCACATTTTAACCATCAAAAGATTGTATATAAATGGGACATCACCCATATATATATGTTAATAATTCTAGTGGGAACTAAACAATCAAAAAAATGGGATATACGTACATGGATATACCCCACTTAGAATATTGACGGGAATCTAACAGATAGTTCATCATCAGATTTGGGTGAAGTTTTTGGCAAAACCACTTCCAGGCCATGATTGGCGAAGTGCCAGTGGCAAAATGTGTCCCAGCATGTTCGCATTTTTTCCAGAGAAAGACTGCATTTTGGATACTGCACCACTGCTGCACCATCCATAATTGTTATGATGTACAATGTTGAAGAATGTACATATTTATAATGTACTGCTTTAAGCGATTTAGGTGAGGGTCCGCCGAAAGATGAAGGCTGAAAGCGACAATCCCAAGACCTAAACGATCTGCGAATATAAGAAAGAACGCATTACATTTTTGACATCCCATCATATGATTTACCCTTGGGTTATTTAACATAGCCATGGAAAATCCCGACTAAATGGAGGTTTCTAGCTGGGAAAATCATCCAAAATTAGCCAGCTATTCCATGGCTATGTTAAATAACCAGAGGGTATATCTATCATGTCAACATATGACTATATGGAGGTTTCCTAAAATAGGGGTACCCCCAAATCATCCATTTTAATGGGATTTTCCATTATAAACCATCCATTTTCCATATGGATTGATGGAACAGGGTTTCTGGTACTCTGAGACTGCACCTGGGCGTTCACGGCGCCCTCACTCGGCTGGGCCAACGCGACGCGACCAGCCCGGAGCTGAAGAGCCAAACGACGCACATCTCAGTGAACTGAGACAGGATGGGTATAGCCAGCCCAAAAGGGCATAGCCCGGGTGAAGCCAACATAACAATCATTTTTACCCCCTGAATTGACAGAAAACAATATGGAAAACCCATGGTTTCCAATGTAAAAAAAATATACTTTGTTCTCTACATCAGATCTATGTCAATATAGTGGAGGGTAAACATACCAAACCAAACCAGGATGATAGCCAGTATAAATCACAAGCAGCATATTATGTAAACCCATCAAATACGTGGGGATAACAAAAACAAAAAAGGGCATGGGTCCAGATTCTGCGATCTGTTGGACATCCAGCCATCGATCTCATCGAGTTGGTCGGGTTGTGAAATATATTCTGAATGATTACTGCTGCTCTATTGGAGTTGGGAATGGTCGGGATGCTTGTTCTACCCATCTTGACCCATACCTAGAAGCATCATGAAGCTCTGAGTCAAGCGTCGTGCAAAAAAAAATGCAGTCAGTTGGTACTCAAATTCGTCCAAATGCAGTCAGGTTTCTCATGCACATGAATGACGTGACGAAGGAAGTTTCAGCCACTGGTTGTGCAAAACCTGTTCGTGACAATCTGGGATCTATAGTCATCTATAGTCTATAGTCTATATACCATAAATAATCTGTACCGTCGTTTCAGGGAAAAATACAGGTGACCGAAAACATGGATGATAAACAAATAACCATGAGTCTGGCGTCAATTTTCCAGCGACGATGAGCTACATCTGGACTGGCTGTCTTTCAACCCATCTCAAGAATCTAAATCAGTTCGCTTCATCATCCAAAATACCAGGATGAAGCAAAGCCATGCAAAGCCGATAAGCTGCAAGCCGCTCTTTTTTTCTGTTCCAGTCGCTGCGGAATCAACGAATGAGCTAACAAAAATAGCTATAGGTGTCAAATCTATTCGCGAGTCTTCCATCAAAATGCTGTTGTTTTCTTCTCTCTAATGGAACTTCCTTGCAGATGTTAGGAATGTTTGTTTGATAGCCATCACGCATGATATGGAGCCTTCACCCCTGAGGTATCTGCAGCCTATACAATCCGATAAGTTCGGGGGTCAACCCTTCCAATGCGAAGTTCTGGGTGACCAATGTGCCTCAATCCAACACATGAAACTACCTTGACCATCACCATACTCTGAAGATGTGACTTCTACACCCCTGCTCTTAATTGACACGGACCCCAAAAATGGTCAGACTGTGTGAGAATATGTGAGATCCGATGGGAAACTTCTCTTTCAAACTCAATCAATTTTAAGTCAAGGGGGGGCCGTTTGATGCGGTTTGCTATTTTGTTCCTTGGCATCTGCCATCTTTGACTCATCCAGGTGCTTCACATTGCTTCACCAAAATGTGCCGCTGCGTGCTTCATACATTCTCTCACTGGCGGCTCCGTCGCAGCCCCTGGGATGACATGACTGGGATGGCGGAGTCACTTCTCCAAAGGATCCGTTTTCAGGGTTGTTTTTGCCAGTAAGCTATGGGGAGTCCCGTTTCAGTGAGTCATTTGGGTATGGCTCAAATGATGATTTACCCATCACAGGTAGGCTGAATTTGAATTCCCATTGAATAGATTCATTGATCTCAACAAAATATGACAATGAAAGTGGAAGACATGGTCATAACAGTCCAAAAAAAGAGTGGCTATGTATGCTTGGACAGGTGATTTAAATCTTTTGTGTCTATTCATTTTAGGTATTCCAATATCCCTCGAATTTTACCATGGATCTACAGTAGTGTACCCCAAAACATCCCCAACCCCTATGGGTTTATGATCATTTTACCCATAACAACGACCATAAACTGGGTGATCCCTCCCATTTTTGGACAACCTCCCTTCTAAATTCATCTTGTTCGTTGTACATCCCATGATATCTACATGTCTTACGAGTGAACTCCCCATGTTTTGATATCCCAATTCACCATGTCTGGACACACACCTGCCAAAAGGGGCTTATGGAGCTGTCGCAGGTCCAAGTTCCAGTGGCTTCACTCCGCCCGCAGGCATCTGCAGAGGGAATGCATATTGATGAATCAGTGGATTGGTTTGAGGGAAAGTCTACAGGAAACTGTGTTTTCTTCACATCAGTAAAGAGGTTTCCAAAAATGTTGTTCCAAACAGGCCGTTTCTTGATATGTGCTGTGACATACAATTCTGGGAATTAACTAATGCAATAGTGGATTGAACATGATTGAAGCGTGAAAAATGTGATTTGTAATTATGGGATATTCATGGGAATAGATTGGTGTATTAGTAAGCAACTATAATGAATCGCATCCGATGTAAGAATCAATAATATTGAATACCACCTTTGACCCCCTAGAACCAATCTTTTAGTATTGGTTCAATTTGAGGGGACTCGGGAACGGATGAGTCATGTTTCCAGTATTTACTATCAATTGTTGCCTCAACTTTGCCTCATGGACACAAGGTGATAAAAAGATGCCAGCAAAACTTGGCCATACCAAGCGGAGGTCTCCATCCTGGCCGGGGTCTATGCCTGCGGTACAACCCAATATTCCACATTTACCAAGATGAACAAAACTTTGTTCACCACACCACGGTGGATACACGTGGCCAACTGATTCCCAGTACAGAAAATCGTGACCCGTGACCCCCCGGAATTTGCGACCCCCAGGGGCCCAGATGGAAAGCTCCACCAACATCACCATGGTGATGGCTTGATCGAACAGGTATCCAAATTCTACTGATGATTAAAAAACCCATCATATCGAAAAAACAGGCGTTTTCTTCTTGCTGAAAATCCGTGTTTCCCTTGCTCAATCTTACGTTTTCATGTAGTTTTGGTTGGTTCAAACACTATGTTTCATATGTCTGGCAGTTCACCCAAACCCTCCAAGGTGCACCAGCACCTGCTTCAGCAGTTCAGTTTCCACCTCATCCTGCAACATGTTGAGTCCTGCCGCGTAAGCAGAGCCAGAACCATATGTAAATTTCAACAATTATTAATATGCTTAAATATCTTAAATATTTGATGGTTATACATAAATATCTGTCTTCATATATTTCTGTGTGGTAAATATTGAATGTATGGGATAAAGCCGCAACATATATATGGCTTTCATACACTGGCTGGGATGCACATCCAAGTCATGCAGTGGGAGTATGGGTGGTTCTTGGACTGTCTTGGGTTTCAAAAAGAACCGTGTTTTCCGGTGTATAGTAATAGTAACCCAAAAAAAGGTAGAAAAACATAGAATGTAACATAGAATGTAATTACAGCATCACTGTTTCAGTACGATTTTTGACTTTTCAATCTATTTTGGCCGGTTGCTATTAGCAGTAAATCTTCCCGAATCACTCCCCATGGAATCACTCCCCATGGACCAGCCCACATTCCAGGGCCCCAAGCGAAGCCACTCGTAGCGATCGCTGATGATTTCTTCGGTGCTCAGCTTGCGCAACTGCTGCGTCCAGTAGAAGTCCTGCCCAGGCGATTCACGAGGGCGAAGACAAAAATGGGCCATGGAGCGGTAAACTAGTTAAGTGGGCTTTAAGCCATTATAGGAAAATACAATGATTGTTTGGGCATATTTCTTTGGTATTTTCTGGTCATTCTGATCCTTCCTCAGGTTCTCCTGAAGAAGCCCTGTTGCGACTTCTGCTTCGTCTAAGTGATAGGCTTCACGAAACTGTTCGACGCACGGTCCAAAGGCTGAGCACTGTGTCAGTCCGAAGTATTCAGTCTTTGGTGAACTGGGAGAAAGTACAAAAGGAAAAACGATGAATTGGAAAAACACCTCAACCATTTTCAAAAATAGCCAATATCACTTGAGTACACTCCAGTATATTAACATAGACCCTGGCAGATAGGACTCGGAAGATCAGTTTCCACGAAAAATCAGTGATTTTCACGGTCTATCTTAATTTACCAGAGGTCAATTTCAGTATCATTGGAGTGACTTGCCGTTTCCTGTCCAGCTCTTCTTACGGTGCGCAGTGCGCGCAAAAAAAAACTGCGCGTTCACGCCTTGAAGGACCGGTAGAGGCTGGGAACGAAGAAGAGGAACAAAAAGAATGGTCCCACCTCGGTGATCTGCCGCTGAAATCTCACGCTTTCGAATATCATGACATCGACTAAAATTACAATATGACATGGTATAAAATGCGTACATGGAAAATGTGTATAATACAATGACTTGATGTTTGTTCATTTAAACAAGTATAGTTACAATATACTGGAATATCATAATATTAGATGCAATATGTATATATATATACATATGTGACAGAACTATGCAATACTATGCAGAAGTAGTGTAAATGCTAAAACAAAGCGTTCAGCTGCAGATTGACCAGACATGAAAAACCCAACTTAGAACAAAAACTACTAGACCCTTCGTTTGTACCAAGACAATATGGTTTACCATGTTTTACCCCACAGTTTTAAATGTTTTCCTTTTTTTGAGGGTGTTTAGAGGGTCTAAGTTAGATTGGAAACTAGATATCAAAAAATCATTGCCATAAACTCCAAATATCTCCAAACCAGATATCTCCAAATTCCCTGTAAATTTGGCCCAACAACAAGGCCTGATCAAAGAACTGAGCTCCAGGGGGGGTTGACAGGGTGGGGGTTTTGGATCTGTGAAATCATCCATGAATACACAAAGGGTGTGGATCAAAATTCCACATCCAGAAAGCCAGTCCTCTTAGTTCGGCAATTGGTCTGAAGAAAAACAACCAGCACACAGCACTGACTTCACCCCAGGTACTTCGAAGCCAAGGTACGTTGGCCTTCTCCCAGAAATATTTCTCCTGTTTCAGGGAACACGACTAGGGCGTGGGTGAATGCCTCTGACCCGTTTGTCGAGATGGAGATCAATAGAAAATGTCACAAACTCCACCGCGGATACCTATCCCTGCATGGCTAGTTAGGTCGGTATTGGATCTGTTCATGTGAATGTAATTTGGGTATCCTATAAAACTCAGGGTTGTGATTGGGAAGATGGGTCTAGTTTGAAGACATGATCTTTGCGGGGTACCTTCCCGGCCATGGTTGTGGGGTCAAGGACAGGCAGAACATGGCGGTGTCTTCAAACCACTCGCGCCCGAAGATTTCACGTATCAAACATGTTGCCACAAGGGTTGTCATGTGGGATGTAAACAACAGCTTGTGGGTTTGTTGATGACGACCCATACCCACAAAACATCATATAATGGCATCTGATTACACAAACCCATCACCACTCTAAAATTTCCCGGACTTGCAGAACCGCATCCACAGGTTCTCCTCAAAGTACTTGGAAGGATTGAAACTTCCCACCTGCGGCGGTGATAGTGACCAGCCTCAAAGGAGATGTTAGGATGTAGAGTCACCCCAATAAGATGCAAAAAAGGTGAACCTTACCCCATGATTTTAGGAGTTGACTTCTCATGTCTTTTATTTGCTATACATATACCTACAAACTGCATATACCCAGTAAACAGCTCTAAGAAAAGGACTGATACCTCGGTTATCATTGGCAACGCTGCGGATTTGTAAAAAGGCCACTTTGAGGCTACGTTGAGCCACCAAGGCGCCAACTTTGGTGTCAGAACTGGCATAACTTGGTACCGGGTACCTTGATTTTTTGCTGCAGCTGGAGTGTTTGGTAAGTAATTGAGGCATTCAACGAACAAATCCAAACACAGCAGCCTGAATTCAAGATTACCATGTATAATATATAGTGTCATAGTGTGTATAAACAATTCTGATACGACCACAACTGCTGTTGAAGGGTACGTCTGGAAAATCCTCACAATGAAAAGATTCTCTCACTGCCCCCCACTAGTCTGACACACAAGATTCAAGCGCAGCAAATCAGCAAGTGCTTCTTTTTTTTGCGGACTCAAATGGCAGACCAACTATCTATCCCATGAGTCTCCAATCCAGAAACTGCTGAAGAACAATGACATGTGACACCCCCCCGCACTGACTAGCCTCACCATAGGGGAAAAACACAACGACAACAAACGGCCTGTGATGGCCTATCGGTTGAATCAATGTTGTATGTCCCGCCCCAGCGAAGCTTACACGGCTGCTGGAGGACTTAGGACGGTGGGCTGTTAGACACAGAGTGCTTGCCATCACATGGTGACCATTGTCTCAGCAGTACTTCAAAGGTTGATCTGGTAGAACTGACCTTAGCTGGCGTTAGCTGGATCCCGCTGGGTATATAGAAGGCCCTATCAAGTTTTAAGAGCTCACCAGTTTTATGAGAATTATAGTGTATCTCATTAATTTCCATTAAAACCACCAGTTATAGAGTTATTACATAATATATATATATAATAATTATATATATATATATAATATAATAAATAACGCATCAACAAAATTCCAAGATGTTGGAAAAAACATCAAACAATCCTGAGTTCCCGGGCGGCGCGCTTCAAACCACCACCTGTTCCTCGACGGCCCTGGACTTGCAATTGTCGCCGCCCTCGTGGCAGTGCACCTGCCAGCGGAGCCATGGGGAGCCGAGAAAGTTGGGTCCCATCATTGCCATCTCATGGGAAACATTACCACCAGTAATGTGGGTAAAACAATAATAGACCACCCATTTTGGCATGGTTTATACCACCTACTCATGGTGATTTGGGGGATGGTTTATTATTGTTTTACCACCAGTATAGGGGATTTGCCTGTGTCTTAAAATGTTCACAATTGGGTATGGAGTATGTATCGTCAAAAAGGCGGGGTATCCATCAAACTACAATACGGATTTAACTAGCGAATACCGCAACGCTGGGTGTGTCTGCACAGGACACATTCCTGAATGTATGGCAATGTTCATGCGGAAAATGATGTCACTAAACCATCAAACTGTTGGGTTGCCTTTTTTGTTCAAAGAAGCCCTTATGAGATCTTATGAGTATGGTGTCATACCATCACCAATACACATGAGACAATCTGTTCGATGTCACCCTTGATCTGCCTTCACAATTCTCTGACCCCGCGCACAAAAAATACTGTGCACTATGAAGCCCATATTACAAAGCTAGTGAACCACTAAACTAGCTTCAGCACGGTTCTCCTAACATACAGATTCAATTGAAATCACAAAAATCACGTGTTCTATGACACAAGTTCCTCATAATTACTATAGATTCCTACAGAGTATTTGCATCTGAAATCCTCATGCTCTCCCACACTTTATCTTCCATCTTTCATATTCTCTCACCACTCTTCCATGATTTTCAAATCATACGTCTTCATGTTTGTTGCAATTTTCACCATGTTTCCCACAGGTTTCCTCGTATTTCTCCCACATTTTCCCACCATTTTTCCCCATCTTTCCTCCTCCACCGGGTATAGTCCCCTGCGCTCCACCGGCCCCTCTCCGAGACGGCACCTGGTTGTCCTTCTCGGCCGCGGTGAAGGATCCGGGCACGGCCCAGCTGCACTGGTCCTCCAGCAACAGGGCGCCCTTGGCCACCCTGGCGGATCACGACTTGGCCAGGCTTCTATGGGGAATATCAGTCCAATGATATGTGCAAAAATGGTTATATAATGTTATATATACATGATATAAAAAGACCATTGGAATAAATATGTATATAACCAATGATATGTAAAGGGAATACTTAGTATCTATAACCAATGATCAAGTAATACATATGAATTGAATATCTAACCAATGTCCAACCAATATCTAACCAATGTCCAACCAATATCTAACCAATGTCCAACACATTCATGTTTAATCTATTTACATATTCATGACATACATCCAATGATATGCATCCAATGAGATCTAGGATAGTCTGGGTCCAGGTCTAGGGGAAGAGCCAAAGCAAACAAGTGGTTTAACCATCCAAAACTTGGATAGAAGGATTCAACCAATGATTTTCATGGATAAAATGGCTCAACCCCTGATTAATAAACCATGGTTGATTAATTGGGGGGATACTCCCCAAATACTCATAATCTAGTACTTAAATGGTACAGTACGCCCCCCAATGAAACAGCCGTTTGGGGTTTAGCAAAATCCAGGGTCGACCCATGGCCTGAAGTAGCCCATCTCGCCCCAGTACTCGCCCCACGAGTTGCGCACGATCCAGTACATGCCGTCCTGGACTGTCACAGATTTCTAGGAAGCCCTGGTGAGTTTATCCCCAAATCATAAGGAATTTTTCTAAGGATCAACACTTAAACAGACTTTCTTGGATTTTTGTTTGCAGATGTTCCCTTCAACCCAGTCAAACCCAGCCAGTTGACGGTCTTTACGAAAGGATGCGGGATTAACAACCCAGTTTATGGCTAAAGCATGAAACTACTCGGACCACAAGTTCTATCGGGAAATATATAAATATAGAGAGAGAGAGAGGAGAGATTCATGAATACCCAATTATAGAAAACACATCCTGATTTCTTAACTTCACCGTATGTATTGCCTCAATCCCCCCGAATCAAACCATGCCAAAAGTCACCATAAATGTTAGTGGTATAAACAATCCCCAAATGGTAGATTCATGACATTGGGGTTCCCTATGGATCTGTGGCTCATCTGTGCGTAGCCATAAATGTTGCTACCCAATGTGCCGTACACGTGCTGGATATTTGCTTCAACTCAATTGGTTCTTCACATCCAACTTCCCGCAACTTCCATCAACAAAGAGCAGCTTTCACGTCTTGCAAAACAAAAATCATCTGAGCAAAATCCTTAAATCCCAAAGTGGTTCATAACATCCTCAACTTCCATCAACAATTCGGAAACAGCTTTCAATGTTCACATATACCCTCTGGTAAACTAACATAGCTATTGAAATTTGCCTTTTATAGTGGATTTAGTTATGTTAGTTTACCAGAGGGTAAAAAACTCATCAACTTCAACTCCCATGTTTTAGTGTGAAAAATCCACCTGTTTCCGCTGGCCCCAGGCCTTGGAATCAGTGCCCCAGCCGACCACAGAGACCACGTGGTCCACACCCTCGCCCTTGGTCTTGATGATGCCTTGGTGAAACCAACGTGCCCATGGGTGGGACGAAGACCTTAAGTGAAATCTAGGGAAATTCATATAAATCCAGCTAGTATATTCTCATGATATCCCATTCTATGACCATAATATACGTATGTATACCAATTGCAATACAGTTTGAACATGTTTGAAATCACCGTTTCAATAATAGATATACTCACATACCGGGTTCTTCAAAAAAAACAGCCATCAACAGGACACCACATCGATACCGAAATTGCCCCCGCAACCCCCAACTTCAATGTTGTGATCGGAAGTGCNCACGGGTTAGACAAGCGTATGCGTTGACAATGGTTTCAGAAGCTGATGTTGTCGCATCACTGCGTATGTGTGTGTGATGATCCACCGTGACATGCATATGAACAACAATGCAAAGAACTCTGTAGAAAAAATCCCTGCCCGGGTTCTTCAAAAAAAACAGCCATCAACAGGACACCACATCGATACCGAAATTGCCCCCGCAACCCCCAACTTCAATGTTGTAATCGGAAGTGCCAAACACCATCAACAGAAATGGCTGTTTTTTTTGAAGGCCGCCAAGCACAAAATTCAGAAGGCAACATTGAATTGGGGGCCGGGGGCA
>BGPT01000251.1:0-33566 GCA_003297045.1 Symbiodinium sp. clade C Y103 | reverse complement strand
ATTCAGAAGACAACATTGAATTGGGGGCCGGGGGCAAAATAACCTCCATGGTTTTGTACTTAATGGGATGGCTGTTATTTTTGAAGAACCCGGTATGTTCCGACTTTCCATCTGGCATATACTCTGGGAAAGAAACCTGTAATCTGACATTCTTTCTGACATTTTCTCTGGCATTCTATCTAGCAGATATTCAGACCGTCTATCTGGAATTCCAGGTGGCATTCTCAAAGTCATTTACTCCGACTTTCCATTTGCGATTTGGTCCGGCGTTCTATCCGGCATTCTCTGTGGCATATATTTTGTCATTCTCTCCCGCATTCCCTGTGGCATATATTCTGACCTTCTATCTGGCCTTCTATCTGACTTATACTCACCATTTGTTTGGCATTGTTTCTGTTTTTTTTTCTGCCATTCTATTTGGCGTCTATTCTCGCATTCTTTCTGGCATGTATTCTGACTTCCTATCTGACATTCTATCTGGCATGTGTTCGGGTCTGCATGCCCAGACTGAGCTGGAGCTCCGAAAAGGTTCGGGTCCGTGAGTGCCCAGACTGAGCTGGAGCTCGCGATGGGGTCGGGCCAATGCGTGCTTAGACTGAACTGGAGCTCGCGATAGGGTCCGGGGCTGTGTGTGTGCGCCCAGAATGCCGTGGAACTCTCCGTGAGTTTCTGGAGCCAGATTGCTCCATTTGACCAGGCATTTGCTGTGACATCTGGGTCCATTGGCGCCCACAGTGACGAGCTGGCAGAAGAAGGAAGGAAGGAAGGAAGGAAGGAAGGAAGGAAGGAAGGAAGGAAGGAAGGAAGGAAGNGAGGGAGGGAGGGAGGGAGGGAGGGAGGGAGGGAGGGAGGGAAGGAGGGAAGGAAGGAAGGAGGGAAGGAGGGAAGGAGGGAAGCGAGGACGGAAGGAGTTGCACATTTGATAAAATCTAAAGACCCTCATCTGGAAGGTAGGGAAAATCAAACCACCATCAGACTTCAATCAAAGAAATCAGCATTGGACTGCTGGTCGCCTTTTTCAAGACATTTTTTTGTTGGAAACCACAAAACCAACATGTTGCAGACCCCCCAAACCACCAACCCAAACCACCACATTAGCATGACCTGAAAATCTGAAGGCACTTGGAATAAAATAAATGTCTGCAGTCCCAAACCTATATGTCGGGAAAAGTCTTGGTGGATATAATTCTAGCCGGTATCTTCCAGACAAATCTCAGGTGTCTTCCGCAACACCAAGGCATGCGATTCGAAGGTTGGAGCATCTGCCTGACAGGTGCGCCTCAAACAGTTGCACTACTACTGAGGGCTGAAGAGCTGAGGCCCGTAAGTTCGGATTTGGTTTGCTTCCCGCAACTTCCAGTTGGGCCCTGAACAACTCTGTTGCCATTGGCTTGGAGCATCCTTGAGCGAATTTTATTTTGGAGCTCGGGTTTGAAAATGTCGATTCCATTGAGAGCTGTTGTGCCCAATATCTTTTGGAGACTTCCGAAGATACTCAGTAGGCGTGCGAATGGACAGCAACTTGATGGAAGCGGGTCACCAACATGCGATGTGTACACGCGATCCACACGTTCGGAAAGACGTGAACATCTTGGGCTATCAAATTGAACATCTGCATAGTGAGGGTCCAGGTGAAAAAATTAAAATTGACAACGCAGTCAATTGGCGCAGCGCTGTATCCAACTCATTTTCCTATAAAAACCTCAGGGGGAGGATTGTTTCCATGGACTGAGCCACAGCAGGGGGTTGGAGGACTCCAGGTTGAACATGTTTAAGCGGACAGCAGCGGGGTTGCTCTAATGTGTTTGAGTAGCTGACGTTTTTGTACACCGGCCAATTCTCGCACTGAGACTGACACGTTTTTGGAACGTTGACGTTGTCCCAAACAAGTTGCATGCAGTTCAAACATCAAAAGATCAAGTTCAAGCCAATTGCAAACACAGCAGACTTTGGTACCAAACAAACACATCAAACAAAAATATATAGACAAGTCGTGACAAGTCCTGATCTACGAGTTCCTCTGGAAAAGTCGCATGAACTCTGCATACAGTTCCGCGCACAAATTCTTGTACAAATGTTCCAGGAAGCGCAGCCGGAAGAGCACCCACTTTTCGTTTTGTTTTCACAGCTTGACAAACGAACTCCGAGGGTGAAACTTCTCACCATCAAGGATGATCCGGGTACGGGTCCCAATTGGGGGAAAAACTAGTTGGTACTCAAAAATCACCAAAAAATATGGCGGTCAGAATTGGTCTTAAACTTTGACCATCTTTGACCCAGATCCATACTATCCATAGAGCAACAGCTCCTTCTCTCAAACCGCATAATCCAAGCGGAGCACATTGTCTCCTGCAGGGAAGTCCAATAGTTGAGCTCTTGTGAGTGCCAAAAAAAGGTGGAATGTCCATCCTATGAACGATCAAAATCCATTGGCCACATGGTCTCTTGAAATTTCAGCTACCATCAAAATCAAGCCCTGGCAGTAAACGCTGCGCGTTTGGAGTCGGTCCTTCCAGCGAACCAGAAACCTGCAACAAAGAGGCATGGCAAAGGGTTTGGGTATCTTTGGAACTAGGTATACCACATTGATGTGCAGTCATGGTAGCCAAATCTCAGGTAGGTCCAACGCCTGTAACTTCTTCAGAAAGCCCTGTGAACTCAATTCTCGCCTCTCATGGAGCTGGAAGATAAAAACCTAAGTACCGGCTAGTATCACTAGTAGTATCCCTAGTAGTGTTTGCGCCCATGTCAGTTCCCCTTGACTAGCTTGGACCTCAAAATTCCGACTGGCTTTGCTCCGAGGTGTATTCCATTTGGGCGTGGCTCCCACTCAAGGAATACCTTGTCCAAACTCATATTCCCAACAAATGGAGGTTTCCTAAAATAGGGGTACCCCCAAATCATCCATTTTCATGGATTTTCCATTGTAAACCATCCATTTTTGGGTATCCCCATTTTAGGAAACCCCCAAATGGAATTTGATGGGATTGAATGGGGGATATCATGGAACCTTGACCTACAAACAAAACACCCAAATCTTGGCCAACCTGCGGACATAAAGCCCCACCTGCATGAACGTTTGCAGCGACAATCTGCAGGCGGACCCAGTCTGCGGCTGCGCCTTGTCCAAAGCCTTGAAACCAGCGGATTCGGCATGAGATTGGGCTGTCCAAGCCTCTGGCCATGTATCAAGAGCAGCATCACAGAAAAGAATGAAAATTGATCGGCAAGAGAATGAGAATTTCACCACAACACTGGGATATGATTACTGTTGCAAAAACTCTGATGGTCAATCTAACTAGTGGGTCAATCTAACTAGTGTCAAAATCAGAGGTACCCTGAAATGTTCATCCCCCTGATTCATCTGGAAAACCATAGGTTCTGACCCCTCCATGTATGCTTGATCGGAACCACCGCGAAACGGGCTTAAAACCCATTTGACCAGTTTTCCATCAACAGAAATCCCCAGAAAAAAAATAGATTGTAACTATCATTGGCTCCCCAGTTGCGGGAATTTGGATACCCATAGCTAGCCACCGCATGGACCATCCCCTAATAAGCCAAGGTGCAAAGTCTCGAACAGCATGGGGATATGCAGGATCCTCAGTGCAGCTGCCCAGCAAGCGATGAACCCAGAACTGGGCGCTATGCCGACACACCAATGAATGTCCGGGATGAAGCGTAAGATTCTGGCCAAAGATTAGCCAATTGATATACAGTAAGACATGTTGATATATCATACCATATTCTATATCTATACATATACAATATATACCGCAGTTGTTCAGCTCATCTTGTTTGCTCAGATCCGCCTTTTTCGCTGCGGAAGTTCCAGACCAGCGCCATGCCACTCTTCCGGACGTTTCGCCAGCGCTGCCATTTCAACAGTCCCTGTCATCCAATGCTATTATGATCAGAATACCAGACTAAGGGTGAATGGATGCATATCTTATACATCTTTAAAATTGGGTTAGTGAAATTTTCCAGATCCAATCCCATGATATCATGATCATTGGGTTTTATAGTCTGAAAATTGTAATTTAATGGTGAAAATGACAACAAACCGACAAACCCTGGGTTTGTTGATGAGATTTTTTGGGGGAAAAAGAAGAACAAATCCACTGGTTTGGAAAATAATTGTCCCTATCAAAATTACCATTGTGGGGTACAACTGTATGACCCCTTTTCAGAGACACCCAATTGGTAAGTCACAAACCTTTTGTCTTCATATGGCTACTGTTCAACAAGGGGATCGTTCCCTACTGCAAAATGTTAATTTCATCTGTGATAGCCCTGAGGACATACCAATCAGATTGATCATGCGGTTAAGAAATTCTGTGGCGACCAAAAAACGAGGGTTACATTCTCCATTTACAAAACTTACTGGTGCTTAGTAGGGAATGGGGGAATGGATGGGAATGGGATGATTATTTTCATGGTTATTATAGGTCAGCAACCCCCATTCCCTACTAAGCACAAGTAAGAAAAGTTTGGTCATCAAATTTGGTGTCCAACCATCCAGCCTATCCAGTTTCTGGAGATCAAGAATTCTGTCCGACTATCCTAGGCTCTACAAGATCTTTGTAGTTGAGAATAGATATAGTAAGTGGTACAATCTAGTTATATATAGATTTTAAGTGGTACAGTATTTGAAAAAATATGTCTCATATGGTCAAGAAGTTTGAACCTTTGAACTACTCCCAAAGCGGTGATGCTTTTTGATTCCCTGTCCTTCTGGGTTTCAGCCGCTCAGAGGGACTTCCGGAAGGTCTGAATTCAAGGTCCAGGCGCAGGTGGTGGAGTCGCCAAAGAAAGAAACCATGGATGGAGATGGGGAGTGCACAGATTGCACGGAAATCTGAACGGGGGAATCCCGTATTCAAGTGTTACCCCTCAAAGATCGGCAACCTGGGGGTTGGTGAAATCCCAACTTATAGGATCCCATCATGATATGCCCATCATTGGTATTTCTAGGATCCCAGGCCCCATCGGAAATCCCACCAGTTTCAGAGCCTAGACATCGAGCTACGAAGGGATGCTCGATCGAGCACATTTGGCTCAACTGCTGGTGCCTTTCTGAGCGGATTTGGTCTTTCAGCAGTGATCTTGGAATTTCGGATTGATGATTAGGCGTTGTTTAGTATAGCCACTATAGATTCAGTATAGCAGCACAAAAATTGTAACTGGCTATTGCTTACAACCACCTGAAACCAGCACGTGGTGACTTCATGTGACTTCCAGGCCAGCTACGCCGCTGTTTCATGGGTCGGCCGGAATGACCAATTGGTGTGTTGCTCGGTTTCCTCAAATCCACGCACAGAAAGCCAGGTGATGGACATTAGTAAATTTACAAACGGCGAGTACATCTCCGGTGCCGAATGTTTCAGCCACCAGTGATGAGATTTCCTGCACACCTTCCAGGGGGGCCACGTGATCACACGTGGCTTCTGGCACCATGACTGTGGAGTCATCCTCTCGCAAAGCAAAGGCTTTTTGCTGATGGTGGTTTCACCATCTCAAAGAAACAACGCAAAAGCTTTCCTCTTTAAATTGTGATGTCTTTTGGCACTCACTCTGCTCCATATTTGCTGATGACAAAAGGCATGTGAAATTCAAAATATGGGATATCCCTGCCTGATTGTAAGCATGGGTTCGCCAACCACTTGGCAAACCTATGGGCTTTTCCAACGAACAACAAATGGCAAATATGGAAAAAAAGATATGATCGTCTCCGTGGACAATTCAATGCGAGTTTTCTCAGTATGTGGGTCATTTTCATGGCATCGCATGTGTATATATATATAATTATGTATACATAGTATTGTATTATGTATATATATATATATACATATTAATTCTATCATATATATAATATATATATATATATAATATCTGTGTGTGTGTCATCTACCGCAAGCTGTTTGCCAGAAAACCACCAGACCATGACCGCACCGAGATCGGATCATCTCCGTTGCTGCCTCCTTCAATCCGGCCCCAAGGGGCTCTCCTTCACCTTGGACGCTTGGAACTAGCCCGGGGGGAACGGCACCCCTGGAAGCTTTGGAAAAGTTCTGTCTGTAGCAACACATCCGTTTGAAAAAAAAGATGTTCTTTTTGGGGGAGATGGATGCCCTTCTCTTAGTGGCTTCTTGGCTCTGCATTTCATAGGGAATATGGCTACCCATAGCTCCTTGGCTCCCTCCGAACCACCAAATAGCATCCCATTCCGTAGGGGCAACCATGAGGTGGTTTCAGGAAAAAGCTACAGGAACCCCCCACACTTGAAGCTAAGCAGCAAAAGTTTCTCTGAAGTCAAGCCATTGATTCTGGAGAACTCATTTATACACTCATTCACCAACGTGAAACAGAGTCATAGATGATGGTGAGTCTCCCTACTCACCATCATCTATGACGTGGTGATGTTGGTGAATCTAGGTGAATCTACCAGTCGTGATCATCCCACCGTTCCCAGAAAGGAGCTTTCAGCGACTCCCAGTGACGTGTTTGAGCTACAAGACTGGTTTCACAAAACACTTGCGAATTCACTTTTTCATGAAAGGCAATCTGTCCGAATGATCCACAAAGTTCATCCATGGCTCTTGGATTGGAACCTTGCGAAACAGAAACACGTTGAAATGCTTTATTTCAGGGTTCAAAACCCCATTTTTGGAGCTTCAGGGTACCCATATGCATAGCCCAAGCAAACGTCCAAGTCACTGGGAGGGCCCTGCCGCGGTTTGCTCCTTCATCGAAAGCGCCAACCTGAAGCGCGCCGGGAGCCGAGATCTTGAAGGCAGAATGGCTGGATGGCGAAGTTTCGCAGGCACTTTGGAAACCCAGAAATTCCGTCGTACTTCCAACATTCTCTCCAACAACCATTGCAGTGATATTGGGAAAACTTCAGGAAGTTGGAAGTGCCCTCGTTCTAAGTTTGGAAGAAAAGGTGTATCAAACCTGCAGCCAAGGCGCTGCAATGGCTGTTGTTGACGACGCTCCACCACCTCCTTCCACAGTTCACGCTCGTGCTTCACACGTTCCAATTGCGACCTGAGTCTCGCAATGCCATGCACTTGAAAGCTGCTATGGGGTTCACCTTCTGGAAGCATTTAAGCGTCAAACTCATTCAATTTGGTCTGAGAAAACAGAAAAAGTCCCGGCATTTTTGCAGATTCCCACACCGGATCGCCTCGCCTCTTCGGAACCAAATGTCCCCTAAAATGGTACCCAGCTGCTGATATATATATATATATATGATTATATATGTATGATTATATGTATATATATATGTACATTTATACATATATCCTGCAAAACAAACTGTTCTAGATGAAAAACCCTTAAAATCCTCAAACATGATATTACATTTGAAAATATTTGCACACCACACTTGAACTGGTTTTCATCCACCAGAAGATGTAGCTGTTCCGCGTCCATCCCAAAGCCCAGCTGCTCGATATGTTGTTGGGAGATTTGCAGCAGCCGCAGCACACTGTGGTCCGCCTAACTCGGAGCTGCGGAATTTCTCGCTGTTGACCATGGGAAGACTTTAACCCATGTTGAACTCGGAAAAATGGGAGGTATCCTGTGGTAATCAAACGTGGCAATGGATAGTGGAGGTTTTGATGGGAAAATCATCGAACTAAATGGTGGATGTTCAATTGCCACCTTTGATTACCAAAGTGCCAAAGGGTATTTGAAAATGATTACATGAAAAAAGACCAACATATGACGGGAATATCAGAGGTAACCAACACGTGGCCAATCGCAAATCCACATGGCATTTTGGTTTAGCAGTTTGGCCAATCATCCAAGGTCTCTTGGGTACAGGACTCATCTGCGCACATGAAAGCGACTCACCGGCGCACATGATCCCAGACTCATCTGCGCACAGGATCCAGGCTCACCCGCACAGGATCCNGGGGGAACAGGGGAACAGGGGGGGAACAGGGGAACAGGGGAACACGGGCGGAAGAAGCAAAGAATAGGGGGAGGGAAGGGAAGATAAACAGAAGCAACCTTTTAGGGTTTATAATTAGGGGAACAGGGCGGGAACAGGGGAACAGGGACGGGAAGAGGGGAACAGGGGGAGCACAAGGAGAGAATAGGAGGAGGGAAGGGAAGATAATCAGAAGCAACCCTTTAGGGTTTATAATTAGGGGAACAGGGGGGGAACAGGGGAACACGGGGGGGAACAAGCAGAGAATAGGGGGGAGCAGGGGGAAGGGAAGGGAACATAAACAGAAGGATGAAAGATGATGATGATGATGATGATGATGATGATGATGATGATGATGATGATGATGATGATGTTGATGATGATGATGATGATGATGAGGAGGAGGGTGAGTGAAAAGGATCATGATCATGATCATGATGAGGATGAGGATGCTCACGACAAGGATGATTATCATGATGATGATGATGATGATGATGATGATGATGATGATGATGATGATGATGATGATGATGGTGATGATGATGATGATGATGATGGTGATGATGGAGGCACATCCCGTGCACAGGCAAGTCGGGGCATCCCGTGCACAGGCGAGCCAAAATCCCGTGCACAGGCGAGGCGGCTACCATATCAGCTTCACGCAAAAATATTGCATCCAGGATCACTTGAGGTGGCTTCAATATGATGACATATTACTATATTACATATCAGCATTTCATTTTGTTTTACTCATGTACATTTTATGAGGTGCTTCAGCATGGCCTGTTTGTCTGTGGAGACCCCCCTAGGCTGAAAATATTCATCAACAAGCTGCAGCTATTTATAAAAAGGCTGAAACTACTTATTACATACCTGAAACGATTAATAAAATTTCCGAAACTATCTATAAAATAATTGATGTTATTTATCAAATGTTCTTCATGTACAGTACATGTGATTCATTTTGATTCTACACCGGTAATACTTTTGCTAAAGCATGACGACCTGAAAATGACACTTTGCCAGGTGGCCAGTGCGGATTCAGCTCTGGCTCATCCAATTTCTTACAATAGCAGCTGTACCTGCATTGAACCACATGGAACTGTGAACCCTGAATGGTTGCGTCCCCACAGGTGAATGCAGGCGCACTTCGGCATCAGATCCACGCGATGATATCGGCAGCCTTTCGCTATGCTGAGAAGCATGACACTACGGCACTTTGTCATCCCAACAGCAGCCCATCCCAGCCTGGGCATGCCCAGTCGAACTCAAGACCGCCAGCGCTGTTGCACCGCTGAATCCAGCTCTTGATGCACTTTAAGTGAAACCTCACAATTCATTTGACATGTGCATAATGCGCATGAAGCTTCTACTGCTTCCACCTTGAAGGGCAGTTAGTCTTAATATTCTGGTCTGCAGAATCAGTGCCTACACAGACTCGTCTGCTTCAAAAGAGAATATCACCACAGACCATTTAGCAGTCCAGCTACAGCAGGAGCCCTGCAGTACTTGCCTGCAGTACACTAAAAAAAGTCTTTCCCCTTTGTTTTGAAGCCGAAAGACGTCCAGCTGCTACATAAGTCTAGGGTCAATACACTGCCCAACACTGGTCACACGGCCAGATTTGGTGGCTAGGCTTCACCTAGCGAAGGACAAAAGGCTCATTTTGAAAGACAAACACCTACAACTGTCTTGGCCTTGTTGAGGCAAATCATGCAGTCATAAGTTCCTGCCAGGGTCAATAGTTCCAAAGTATGTGTGATTTGCAGAATGAACGCAGAACTTTTTGTGGGCGACATCATGGCCTGAAAATGACCCTTGACTCGGATCCAAAGAAAAGCACGCAAACCATTGTCTTCGTGATGACAGCATGTCTTCACATACTTTCCATTCATATTATATTATGTATGTATGTATGTATGTATGTATGTATGTAAGTATGTATGTATGTATGTATGTATGGATGGATGGATGGATGGATGGATGGATGGATGGATGGATGCAATGTATGTAATCTATGTAACATAATGTATGTAACATAATGTATGTAACATAATGTGTGTAACATAATGTATGTAACATAATGTATGTAACATAATGTATGTAACATAATGTATGTAATGTATGTAACATAATGTATGTAATGTATGCAACATAATGCATGTAATGTTTGTAATGCATGTAATGTATGTAATGCATGTAATGTATGTAATGTATGTCATGTATGAAATGTATGAAATGTATGTACAAAAAAATGTATGTATGTAATGTATGCAATGTATGTAATGTATGAAATGTATGTTAAAAAGAAAAAAAAAATGTATATGGAATGTATGTAATGTATGCTATGTTCGTAATGTATGCTATGTATGCTATATATGTAATGTATGCTATGTATGCTATGTTTGTAATGTATGCTATGTGTGTGTTATGATATGTTATGTTGTGTTGCGTGTGCTGTGCTGTGCGGTGCTGTGCTGTGCTGTGTTGTGTTGTGTTGTGTTATGTGATGTTCTGTATGTATGGATGGATGGATGTATTGTATTGTATGGTATGGTATGTGTATGTGTATGTGTATGTGTATGTGTATGTGTATGTATATGTATATGTATATGTGTATGTGTATGTGTATGTGTGTATGTATGTATGTATGTATGTATGTATGTATGTATGTATGTATGTATGTATGTATGTATGTATGTATGTATGTATGTATGTATGTATGTATGTATGTATGTATGTATGTATGTCTGTGTGTATGTATGCATGCATGCATGGATGTATGTATGTATGTAGGCATGTATGTATGTACGTAGCAAATGTCTAAAGTGTAAGTCACATGACATAAACTTGAACATATACCATAATCCTGCATTTCCCATATGCTATACTTGTGTCAACCATGCGCGCAATAGCACCTCGGGACAGTTGATCTGCAAGCCTCTCTGTGACCTTGGTCAAATGCCTATGGTGCAGCAAAACAGAGGAAAATGAGGTTTACAGAGCTGACATCACTCTTGGTTTTCTGCCACTCCTACAATCTCCCATACAGTTTCATGACGCAAAGCTGACAAGTCCCAAGCTCCAGGCGGAGCCATACTCTGGAGTCTGCATCCGTGACAGTTCTGGGGCTTTTCGCTCCTTGCGCACCTGTAAATCAGACAGGTGCTAGACTACTACAAGTTGGTTTGCTTTGTACTTGTTTTGTGTAGGTGTCCAAACATGGGGGTCAGCCTGACCATTGGTTCCATCCACTAAAATGATTTTTGGCGATTATTGAAGGGGTTTCCACTCCCTTGTAAACACCCAAATCCAGTACCAAAAGGTTGTTCCAAAAGTGAAGAATGACACCCATTGATCAGCAGCTCAACAGGCTTGAAGAAGGACCTTGCTGGGATTCTTGGTGTCTTCGCTTTGATCTTTGGACCCCTCATCACCTTGGCATGAAAAAAGGTGGGTGGATTGGTTGAGGCGACTGATGGCGACAAGCCAGCAAAGAAATGGCTCCTGTGCTGAGCAGGCAGCCGTCGTTTCTTTCTTTGTTTTTGTGTTTGCTTTTGCCTTTCCCTTTTCCTGCAACAGGAATGAAATTACCATGCATTGCCGGTAACTTGAGAATTTGAACTCCAGCCTTTTCCACCTGGTTGTCTTCTTCTATCACCTGAATTCAAACTCAACCAGTAAAACTGCGTTTCAGCCACAAGAAAAACAAAGGACTGGCCTTCGCCTCCTTGTTGGGACCCCGCTGCGGGTGCCGAGGCCTACTGGTGGATACTGGCGGCATGCAAAGGGAACATCAAACAAAAACTCGGTTTCCCGTGCCCCGACCATCTTGATGCCTCCACTTCGGGCTCACGTACTGCTCGCCAGTGGGAAGAATCTGCGCCACCTGACTCAGGTTGCTCACGCACACGCCAATTGGATGAGTCTGCGCCACCTTGGTTCGATGAAACTGTTCTTGCAAAAGGAGTCCAACACTTCAGAGATTAAAGATCCAACAAACTCAGTTTGTCATCACTCTCTCTAACCGAAGCAAACTTGCGATGGAAGCTTTCAACTTCCGCTCCAAAATGCTGGAATCCAGAAGAAACCATGATCAAATACCTGCACTTCAGCCTCAAACGAGACTCACTGCCAGTGCTCCTGCCAGCATGCTGTCAGTAGTAGAGCGCAGGCTTGAAGTTGGAAGTTCTGCCGGAGAGCATGGCCAAGCAGTCCCTCAATATGACTCGCCTCCGCTTGCCTTTTCCTTTGCCGCGACTTCCCTTTCTGGAACCTACAGACCACTGGCATGTGAAATGCAAAACAATGCAAAACAGGGGTCCATCCAAGCAACAACTGGGATTCGAGCCACTGGCAGATTCTGCCACTTGATCTGACCTAGTCCATGTTTGTGAGTGAAAGTCCGTGACTATATGTCTCCTTAGGAATCCGTTCAACAAATGTGATGATGCTCAAATGACATGTATAAGTACCTTTGCCCACATTATTTTGACACTAGCAGAATCTTGAAAGTCATGGATAATGAATGAGTTTTGGTCATGTCAAGACACTTTCACGATCTGGAGATCAGAGGCATCTGAGGGGCTGACATCCTAAAGCCGAACTTCTTTGAACGACGCGTGGGCTCTACTGAAGGCTTCGAGATCTAAAGAAGGAAAGGAATCGGGATTAAATGGGGTGGGTCATTACTTGCTGTGTTCCAGGGAGTTGGATATGTCTGGCATTGTCTGGCTGTATTGAGAATTTGAGAGCTGCTGACTGCCTTTCAATTGTTAAGGTGAACTCTGAGCCAACTGCGGATTGTGAGCGTCACTTTCCCGTTCAGAAGGACAATGGTCCTGTCCTCCGACAACTGCGATGCCTGAGAACCATTGCATTCCATGCCCTTACTATTTAACAAATTTCAACAATGCTCAGCAAGAGCTTTTTTTGCAATCCGCGATTCATGTCACGGCTAAGGTTTGATGATCGATCAATGTTGATGCCACAACGCATCATTTCAGCGTCACTGGGACTTGTTCAAGCAGGTCGTTTCTGGCGCATCGTTCTCAGACTCCCAGTGGTGCTTACGACCTCTATGGGCAGCCAGTTCAGCACCAATGATGAAATGATGAAGAGGAGTGATCACCATGTTGGATGTCGATGGTATACTGATGATGACACCATTCTGGCTATCGCAAACCATTATCCCCTAGCAACACTCCCCTGGTGAAATTGGCTCACGAAAGGCCAGGCGAGCTCGAGTCCCCTCAACCATTTGACCTTCCAACCTTGTCACACATCATCGAAGTGTCTGCACCACCACATCTCAATCATCTTACACTACAATACAAGTGGTGTCTCAGACCTCAACCCTCTTCAGCTTGTCTTGGCTTGCCAACTGGTCACAGTCAGCTCCTGGACATTCCAGCAGCGTTTCCAGCAACGTTTCCTCTCGGCTCGGAAAGCAAAACATGTTGGTCAGTATTTGGACCCCTGCCCTGAGAAAGTCCTCCAGAAAGTATCGCCCTTCGGAGTTCAAAAGGTTCAAAGCTCAAGCAGCACAGCGCTCGGAAGCCAAGCTCTCTGTTCAAAATTGCAGCAACGGCATGGGACGTAGCTGCTCCCTTAGGTGCTGTTTCCAACATACAACTGCTTTCAGCCTCCGATTTCATGTCACCAATGAAGGTTGCCCAACCACTACCAGCAGTTGGACATCTTTCAAGATCCAGGGAAGCCAGCCCATCAAAACATTTGAAATCTGCTCCCAGGAACTTGCTGCCTCTCTTGAAGCGAAGCAGGCGCCGCAAAGCCAGCACAAAGAGTTTATTTCAGAGTTCGGCTTTCAGCTCAATGCGGTGGATATGTCAGGGTAGTTGTCGTGGCAACCTGCAATTCCACATGACATCAGCCGCTGCAATTGTGAGGGTCTGGCAACAGAGGCTTTGGAAAACCGCAAAGCCTATCACCATAAAATTGAGCGATGCCCCTGCCCAAAGACCAAGCAAATCGCGATGTGAGCAAATACGATGCACTCGAATGTCCCATGTGTCGGCGGGAGATTTGGGATCCATCTGCATCCATTGCCGTTGGGGCAGCCCTCTGTTTCCTTTCTTTCCGCCAAATACCTCACGACAGTTTCATCAAGTTCCATCATCTCCATCGTTGTGTCCATCACCTGCAGAAGATATGACGTTTTCTTTTGGCATCTGCATGGTCACTCATGGTCTCCAGCTTCGCCGGGGCCTACTAGCATGTCCGGCGACGAAAGAGTTGTGACATTTTCATGATAGCTGAGGAGTACTGGCACGGGCAAGTATCTTCTTGTATGGAGGCATCGCCTTCTTCACCAGCTTTTTGCGGGCCTTCGCGGCAAGCTTGGCAAGCTATTGAGAGATCACATTTTGTAGCCGAGGCCACACCTTGCTGATGCAGCTTCGGCTTCAATGTACACCATATCTGCTATGTTGTTCCAGTCATCGGAGGCTTTGAACCTTGGGGCCACAGGAGACTGAAAGCTTGGAATCCCATATGGCTAGGAACCGAGGTATCGAGGTCAGGACATGGCGAAAACCAGCACCATGCAGCTGAGCCAAGGTGGAGGAGGCCCAAAAGCTCTGGAAACCAACCTGCCAACCCCCACGGTGAATCCCAATTGACACTCAGAGACTCAGAGACGCCAAAGCGGACATGAACAAACAACAAAACATCACATTCTCTGCCTAGTTGCATCTAGTTGCTGACTTTTTCGCACCTGAAAGGCTTGAAGCTTCATGGTCAAAAGCGGAACGTCGTTGTCGCAAGGAATCCTTGAGCACATAGCCAGGGCCCTTTGCCAGGCATCTTCCGAAACGCAAGCCTCGCCATTTTCAAGCGAACATGACCCAAAATATCCCAAAATCATCAACACAAAGTTTGAGTCATTTGAGTCATGTTCAAATGGAGCATTTCACGAAGCCTGACAAACTCTCACGCTGCCCCAGCCTGCATACTAGCCATTGCAGTCTCCAGCGTGACTGGCGATAGAACCAACGCTCTCTCCCAGGGCAACCTTGCATTTGACACTTGGAAGCTCACAAAAGTTGCATTCAGAAGCCTCCCTTTTTTTGTGAAGGTTTCCGGCTTGGTAGCTTAAGGCCGTACCTCTGAATTTGATCCTTTTGACACATTTTAAGTCCGTTGGCGAACAAATATGCAGCGTGCTGAGTCTGCTGGTCCTTCTGACAATGCATGTTCCTCTCATCTGAACTGATTTCAAACAGTTTCAAACCATCTGCGTGCATAATCTCACCCTTCCCTCTCTCTCAGCCTCAGACCCTTGCAGAGCAGTGCTCTTCAATGCTAGTGCGGTGCGCCACCATCCTTCACGACCACAACTGATGGCTGCAGCCTCCAATCCGGCAGCATCGACATCCAATCTGCAGCCTCCTGCCCAGCTCAAGGTGCCAATAGCTCGCGGCCAATCAGAATCCTGGAGGTGCGCTGAGAGAATGGCTCCTGCGTCGATCTGAAAAGGCCCAAGCACAGCCCAATGCGTGAGGGCAGAAATTTCAACCTCTTCTCGGACAAAGCGATCACAATGAGGGTGTTTCTAAGGCATGCGCGCATTTGCAAGTCAACGAAACAAAATAAGCATAAATAAGCTACATTCGAGAATGCACCCAGATCAGTGCACCTGTGGTCACTGCATCAGGCAGTTCTGGGAGGACTGCCCGCCGCCACTGCCGATCCATTCGCAGAGCAGAGATCAAAGACTCAGCGGCAGGATCCAACCAAGGATTCAAGTTGATGACACAAATTAAAGCTGAATCGTTAGTTGGCTTCAATATTACTGACTTCAGATTTTGCAATGCTGCGATCAATCTATATTCAAGCTGATCTGAAGGTGGATCATGATATTGCCTTTGCACCAAACTTCTTGTAGTCACTGTCGGGGTCAAAATTGTAGTGAATCCTTTTAAGGACACTGCAGGGACTAGCTAGCATCGGCTGCAGAACAAAAGCAAATAATTAAATCATCCATGAAGCATTGTGGTTCGTCACCTGCAGGTCAGGACATGAGCCTTTTTTGTGGTGGTGTTCTGTCACTTGCGGTTTGAGCCCTGTCTTGTTTGTCTATATGAAAATGAAGATGTCAAAACAGCCAAAAACAACTGTCTGCCTTTTGGATGGAACTCTTGTCCACATCATTGGTGAGAAAAGGCTAAAGAGGCTGGAAAAGGTATGTTTAAAAAGACAACGCCACTTCATCTCAAGCTCTCTAGCACCTATCAGAGAGAACTGCTAGAACTGCTAAGGTCTGCTAAGATCTGCTAAGGTCTGCTAAGGTCAGAGATTGTTCGGACAAAGGATAGATACAGGACACAGAGGGACACAGAGGATGAATGGCGACGGCAACGACATTCGCATCTGAATCTGACCTCTGCAGAGATCAAGGAACAGCCCATGAAGCTCATCATCGCCAAGGCGTCCCGCCACAAAGGCACCTTTGGTCTATCGATTGTCTATCAGAGGGGTAGTCACGGTTAGTCAGGGTTAGTCACGGTTAGCCACCAATGGATGGCCACATGGACACGAAGCTTGCAAGTCAAAAATGGCCGTGATTCGAAGAACGCCGTTCTTTTCGACAGCTGGAGGAACTGGATGGAACTGGTAGATAATTCAAGCTTGCATTCATACTCAAACTGTGTGGCTTTCAACGTATCGCCAGAGATTCTATCCAGCAGTGATTAAAAGTTTCTGTTTGTTTTCTGCTAGGCTGATGTCAAGGCTGATGTCTTGTCAGGAATTTGCTGCCGCAAAACCACATCAGAGCCAAGCTGCGAGGCATGTGGCGAAGGCGGTGATGCTGCTACCACATCCCATCACGTCAACTTGCAGGCTGAGGTGCCTCGCATTGAGGAGAAGAAACTTGCACTTTCAGATTTCCTGAAACACAAGGGGTACCTGCAGCTGCACAGGACATCCCACACTCAACCAGCCTCTGCTGGGTGAACAATTGAAGGACTTGCAACCAGCATGCTGCATCAGCCATGTGGGCACAAACGGTGTTGTGGGACACCTGGGCTGTGCAATTTGCCCACAACATTTTAATGGACACCTTCAAGATTTTTTAATTAACGGCTCCAAGGACTCCAAGGACATTTGACACGCAAAACCTGCGATTTTGACAAGGAATGCAGCCTCAGCGCATCCCTCATCCTAAGGAGACTCTGTGACGAGGCACCTCATTTGGAGCGAGGCTTTGGGATGACTGGCCTGTCAAAAAACTGAAAGCAATCGTGGAAAACAGAGATGTCAAGTACAGACAGTACAGACTGCAAACATCCAGTTTCTGAGAATACTGCGTGAATATTATCCTTGTCATGTTCCATTCATTTTGATTTTTTTTCTATTCACTCTCTTTACCATCTATTCCGTCTAGTCTATTCCGTCTATTCCGTCTATGCCGAATGCAGACCTATCCTATCCTCTCCCGTGGGCACCCCACGGTCGGTCCTGCCAATCGATGCAGAGCTTCAGGCCAGGTTTTCAGGGCACGAAGCACTGCATTGCCACAGCGCAGGGAGATTTGCAAACGCCATGCCTGGCAGTTGCTTAGAAGCATTCTGAAGCATTGCTGTGCTGCTGTGCAGTTGCAACTGAAGCATTACGTTGCTGTGCACCATTTTGACTTGAGCATTGCTTGGGAGTAGTCAGAACTGCTTTCAAAGTGCACCTATCTCCAAAATGTATCAAAATGTCAACTTGTCATGAGCAACATCTCAATCTATTTTCCTTTCACAACTACTGTGGAGAAGCAGCAAAGACAAGCTGACCCAGACCCAGACATCAGTACAGAACTATATTATATATATATACATTCGATTCATGTTTGGGCGGACATGTTAATGTTCCCAGGCAGGCAAGCAAGCAAGCAAGCAAGCAAGCAAGCAAGCAAGCAAGCCAGGTGGAGTTTCTGAATCGGAATTAAATCCATTGATCAGAGCAACAACCATACAGACGGGAGGCTAAACCATCACCTTTCTTCATTTTGCAATTTCAACATCCACTGAAAAAATGCCATATGCAAAATCCTTGGAAGGAAACCTGCATATCTTCCAGCAGCCCATGCACAAGCTCCGCCTGGCCGCAGATCTCACGTGGTGTTTAAAATTGGTGTGCAGATCATGACTTGCTCAACTTACTGTCCAAGTTGGAGTTTGTGAAGTCTTTGCTTGAAAATCAAATCTGTACGAGGGGACTTTGTTGTCTCCTTTCTACACCGAAATTGCGTGTTCCTCCTGCGTCGTTCTTTTAGTGACGAATGTAGTGACGAATGTAGTGACGAATGTAGTGACGAATGTAGTGACGAATGTAGTGACGAATGTAGTGACGAATGTACATCTGCCTGAGGTGCATTCGCAGCCAACTGGAATGCAGTTGCCGCCGCTACTGCATTGACTGTGCTGCGACTCTGCAAGAATGCCTCAGCTGGATAGCAAAACTGATCAAAAAGCTGACTATATATAGAAATATACGTAGATAAATACATATCATTTATATAGTTAAATACATGTATGCATATTGGGTGCATGTGTATATATCTAATACACATACGTATATGTATGTATATATATATCTATATAGATACATGACATTGACATTGACATTGACATTGACATTGACATATACATATACCTATACTTATACATATACATATACATATACATATATCATATACGTATACGTATACATATACATATACATATACGTATACATAATTACATATACATATACGTATACATATACATATACATATACATATACAAATACAAATACATATACTTATACTTATACATATACATATACATATACATGTATATATATATATATATGTAATACATATTGAATTATATATACATGTGTACAAAGCCGTATGCATATGTATCTTGGGTTTCACACAAGACTTGTTGAAGCTCTTAGAAGGTCCGCCAGCAACAACGACACGTCGTGTCAGACATGGTGCAAGAATTCGTAGTCCGTGTCGCCATTGAACAGAAGAGGCCAGGGCCTGCAGGCTCAAAGCTGATCAAAGAAATCTCTCCATCCGTTTGAGATATATGTCTACATAAACAAATGTGACACATACTGATTCCTAGACTTGGAATCTGGTCCGCCTTCTTTATCCAAAAGGACCGATGAAGTGATATCCAATGTCAGTGAAATAGACAAGTTTCTGCCTGCATTCCTCACCCGGTCACTTTTGATCATAGTCAAAAGTCATGTGAATATTGACACAGTAAGATGGTTGCATGCAAGGACTCAGAGTCAATCACTCGCAAATTAATGATGAAATTGTCAGAGAAAAAAGGTGTCATGTATATGAAGCAAGAAACTGTTTCATCATCAATCTATCCCTATTCTAGCCTTCAATTGGTATTTGAGCTCCTCCCACCTTCAACGCGTTTCCAGCACTCATAGCCGTCTGACCCTGCAGTTCCCGCAAGTATTGAAGACCAGCAGGCCAATCATCATGACTGGCGCCTGCAAGGCTCAAGCTTCACATAGCTGCTTACAGTGCCAGTTCTCTATAGTTCTCCCATAAGACTGATTGTTCCACTGGGCAGTCAATGCCAAGAAAATCATCCTGACCCCAACTTCTTGCCAGGACGCCAATGGCAGAGTTCAAGGTTATCACATCTGGCTCAAGTCTGTCGTCATCCATGCAATTCAGCAGAGTTCGAGCAACTTGCGCATGGCTGCCCTGACAACAAGGATGAAACTGGCCGGAACGATGGGAGCAAAGCTTCACAAATCTAAATGTAGTAAGTGACTCTTCTCATATCTGATATCTCATGTTCTAAATCTTGTGTGATCCTTACCCACACTTTTCTACAAAGCTGCAGCCCCAAAAACACGTGCAGGTTACAATGGCACTTTCGTGCCTGGCAAGCATGCAGAAGGGTGTTGTATGTCACCACCTAGGCAAGAAAAAAACTGCATTCGGTCCGGTGAAGGTTTTTCGCAAGAAACCATTGCTGTGCGAGGCCACAGTGGGCTGATGCTCTAGGGTGCTCTGGGATGCTCCAGGATGCTCTGGGATGCTGGCATTTGGCCTCACTCCTTAGATGTCACAGCTGCGCATGCTGCTGCACCAATTTTATTCAACAAATGGAACTGGAAGGATTTTCCTTCAACACAGGTTTATGTCCTGCACAACCTTTGCAAAGGACGGATTCCATCGTTAAAACGTATTCAAGAGTAGGCGTAGAAATGAATAGCAAAGAGTGGTCCAGGTGTGGTAGACCTTGTCCCAACCCTTTCCAAAGTGTCGCCCCAATTTCGGAGATCGGAGAAAGAAACCCTGAGGATCACCCCATTTTGTCAATTTTTGGTCACCTGTTTGAAGTAATTGTTCCAATGATAAAAGAGTCTAGCACCTCGCATCTTGATCAGCTGCAGTATTGAGCGACGCCAAGGTGAAGTTGCAGCTGCTGCATTGTAGGAGATGCAATCGGGCATACAACCCATGCTCGGAATCCTCCAAATGACACAAGAATCATGAATAATGTCCACATTCGAAATTGAGGTCCATGTCATTTAGTGAAGGTGTTGAACAAGCGTCTTCGTGTCTTGGTACAGCAACAGTCTTCTTTCACAACTGCATAGTTGATGTATGATCAAGGGGGCAGCTGCCATCCTGTGCAGAAGATGTTCCGCTCGGAACCAACTCTGCATCGATGAAATACATGAGTTCCTTGAGACAAACGTGTGAATGAGTGAACTGAGGAAGAAACACCTAGCAAGTGTGCACACAGAAGCATACCGACGTGCGGGACACCAATTTCAAAATTGTTTTGTTCGAAAGTATGATTTTGGGATCAAGGCAGAATGATTGCAATTGCCAAACAGGATTCCAGCAAATAATATTCGGCACAACGTTCCAGATTTTTTCCATATCTATCAATAGCTGCTTTGCCGCTGGCCATTTTGATCCTTAGATGCGTATCTTTCGCATTGCACGTCCCAACGCCAAACACCAATTATGTAAATGCAAACTTACCTGTAGCCCCACACTCTGTCAGTACTGATGATACTATCAGTTGTATTGACATCGCCAAATAACATTTCCAATCCTGGTTTTCAAGGTTGGAAACGCAAACGTCACAACTGCATCAATCAATGCGTGATGCACTCAAGAAACTTGCAACCAAGAAACCAATGGTTTTTGATTCACCAAATGCAACCAACGAAGATCCAAAACTGATCTGGTTCAACTCAAGACTCCTGATGCGTCGATGCACCAGGTGGATAGACAAACTAAAAAGGAGCATCTCCGAATGGGTGGATAAAATATATATATAATATATATATATACATTTCAACCCGCAAAAATTGGACTGCCTAGGGTGTCACATTCAGAATACAATTTGTTTATGGTGTGGCTGCTGTAAAGAAACATCATGCCACAGCAAAAGCAAACGCATCATGGTGGAACTCCAAATGTGGAACTGCCAATAATGCGATTCTGCCACTACTATGTTTTCAAGTGCAAAATGGAAGCAGAAAAAATGCATAAAAGGAACGGTATCCCACCCAACAGGCCAAGAAAAAACTGATCATTTTGAACACGAAATCATGTTCGCAAATGATTCACAACCGTAGTCCTGCAACGAATTTCAGTCAATTTTTCAAGAGTCTCTCTCCATGCAGTTTGTCGCGCCAGAGCACCAACACCAGCGTTCGCCACGATGATGTTGAGTTGCAATCGGGAAACCTGTTGGGAAATCATCATTGCAAGGGGCAAGCAAAAAAAATGAAACCTAAAACGTTTGTGCGAACAACTTGAGATGTTTTTGCTTTGCCTGCACATCGCGCAACAAGTCACGAACGCGTTCAAGTGTTTGATCCTGCGCATGGGGACACACTTGAGCAGAAATAAGGACAATGCAAAAATATACATACATATACATATCGTCGCGATGGCCTTTTGTCCCAATCGTTTTGACCAACTGCGGAGGTCATCGGGCAGACCTGATGGCACAATCATGACACAAATGCAAGAATGACAATACTGATTTGTTTGCAAAACAACAATTGCTCAAAAAACGCGGCATGTCAATCTGACGTCACCAGCCTTGATGTTTGATTTGCATTCACATGGTTTGCACGGTCCATCACCAACATGCGCTCCCGTTACAAAATTACAAATTTTGCGGATGTGAGTGGTAACAAAACATGACATGCCAAACTGCACACACGTCACCCTTGATGCAATTATTCATCTAGTCAGTGTGTATACACAGTATTATTGATGTTTTCTTAGCATTACGTTTTTACATCCACCAGATCTGCGGTTGCATCGCCATCGCCATGGGTTTTTCACATGTTTATCAATTTAATGAGTGTTGATTTGTGTTTTGCATGTTGGGAAATACCGTGTTTTTCTGGCATTGGTTTTTGATAAAATAAACACATGCAATTAGTGACAGGAATAGCATTGCGGATGGGAGCTTAACTTGCGCTCTTTGCTGAGTTTGAGGTTGGGGGCATCACCTATTGTCGGTGTCCTCACCTGTGGCACTTCCAGGATGTGCATTCACAAAGCTGCATGTCTGTCTGTCTGTCTGTGTGTCTGTCTGTCTGTGTGATTGTTTAGCGCGTTAATGAATGCTTTGCAGCATGTTCAGCATAAAAACCACAACATGATGCCCCTGCATGATGCTGAGATTTATCATGAGCAGGCCCTGAAGCTTACAAAGGAATTGCCATCATTCAGTTGGAGCAGGAGCAGCATATCAATCTCCTTTTCTTTCCAACGTGGCCAACTTTCTGCTACTGCCTCACAACATATTCTCATTGGAAAGGGTCTCTTGAACCTCTACATTCCAAAACAATATCCCCTGCAACTGATGCAAACCTTTCAATTGTCCTTGCCCGAAGATCCAGAATTCCTTTAAACGGATCAAAACATATCCCGCACATCCAGTTTCTCATCCAAGTTCTCTCTTTGAGATCACAGCGGCCATTGCAAAGCTTTCCATGTTTGCTCAAAATGCATCCCCAGTGCAGTGTATCTTTGCAACGCCAGTTTGTTTTGACCTGAAGTGATTCAACAAGCAGTCCTCACTCACTATCCTCTTGTAGTCGATGTTCATTGTAGAACAAGGACATCAAAGTGTTCCTGCAAAGGCAAATGTGCCATGGACTGTCCAATGAAACAGGTGCCTGAGTTTCTCTTCCTGCTTTGTGCAAATTAGAAGTATCAAAGAAAGGCAGCACGCAACACTGCTGCATTCATTAACAAGTTCTGCACAGAAACCTGGCAAATCAAAATTTCGCAATATGTGTACGTCTACCACCTTGGGTAACTTAGACTGTATGGACAGCATCTCTTCTGAGGCAAATGCCAAATCAGGTTTGCCAGAAAGTTTGCAGCAACCTGCCAGACAACCAGATAAGTGTTGACAAACATTGGCAGAAGTTCCTTGGGAATTCAAAGATTGTTTCGAGGTTTTGCCGCCTGATGCCGCACTGGTACAAGGGCAAAAATGCTGATAGACACCGGCAACCAAACCTGCTCAAAAAAAAAAAAAACAAGAATTGGTTTCTCAGTTGCACAGCCAGGCCGACCAAAACAAATCACATTCTCTGAAATAGAAAAAATTTGGTGTCCTTGGTGGTTCAAACAAGTCAGGGACGTGACTGCCAAAGCGATCTCTCAGTGAGCGCGACACCTTCCAAATGTAGAGCAAGCAATTGACGTATTCATTGCCTGGGTCAAATGAAACTGCATCCGAAACACTCTACTCTTGATTTATGTCTGCTGTATCATGACCCAATTTCTGAGCTCTTGGCGAACTTTGGCAATCAATGACTCCAAATCTTGCCCGCCTGTCTTCATGCAAATTGTTGCGCAATGCGTAGGAGAAAGAAACAAACGAATGAATGATGCGTGTCACTCAAAGCAGAAATTTGCACTTGAAGTCAAGATGCGGTACAAACCATTGAAGCTGTAGAACGTAGGTAAATAAACAATTGGATTCCTTGGCGGTGTCTTGCAGCATAAGCAGCACACAATTTGAACCAAATCAAACAACAAATCGCAGTGGTTTCCATTTTTTTTTCCATGTATCGCCGCTTGTGTGAAAGAAATCGATCTGAGGCACCATAAGAATTGTTGCAGAGCCACTTTCTGGCAAACGGCTTGCCTGAGTTGTTCATATCATAGTACAAAATTAGTTTTTCCCAAAGCGTAGCACAAAACAACTTTTTGGGGAAGCAAGTCTCAAAACCAGGTGACAAAGATTGATTCAAACCAAGCCACACGGAGCTTCCTGGAAATTTGTCATTCAACAGATGCAACCATGGCCGCAGACCAAACGCTCCCCAGCACAAAGAGTACAGTGTAAAAGCAGAGCCTTGGATAGTGTGCCAACACGTGCCAAAGAAGAAACTAAGATTGCGTTTCCATGGTTCAACCACATGAAAGCGAAATCAAACAATCAGAACTCGATGTTGAAACACTTTGCAGCTGGCAGCACATCCACAACCATACATCCAATCCAATGTGGGACAAGAAAACTTCTTTGAACGTCAAAGGCAACGCTACGCTGGCCAGAACCTTTCCGCTCGACGTGCTGCGCCTACGAATGTTTGAAAACATTTGGCGATGTGAAACGATCCAAGCATGGACAGTGACACACCAATGCACATGTCCAAACCCCCAAACCCAAAAATGTTGCCCTAATTCCCCTAAATGCACGATGCAGAAACAAAAATGTTGGGAAACTAGGTACCTTTCATGTCATTTATCTGTTTTAACCACGTTTTGAGATCTGAGAATTGAACCAAAGCATCGCCAACGAAACCCAACCTGAACATCACCACAACATCAGTGTATCTACGTTGAAAGAAATTTATGTTTTGTGTTTGTATTCTGAGGAGTCCGGCACACCAGCAACAGCTCCGGTCGTGAAAACAGGCGCTCTTTTCAATGCATGTTCGTAGGGTCCGATGATCTTTGCCACCATTGGGACAGACACGCAGTTTGTACAAATTTTGATGATAAAATGTTGGTGTTTGGAAGCCGGTAAATTGGTTTTGACAATTGTCAATTTGGCCACTGGTGAAAACACAATTCAAGATTGTATGGTCCGAAGACGTGGGTTTACATGTTAATTGTTCTGCGTGTTCTTCGTTTTTGTTGACAGATGACAAAATGAATGTCTAATAAAGTTCATGGTGCTGGTGCGCAAACACTTGTACCAACAAATCAGCTACAACCGACAATGTCACATGGACAACATGCCAACATCAATTTGGTGGTTACGAATTCGAGCAATATTTTGAATTTGTTTGTTCAATGTATTTGCAACAAATTAACCAAAACAATCGAAACCATTTTTTATTGGAAAAGATTTGGGCAAATTTGTATGCACTGGTGAAAATGGACACAAAAACATGAACAATAAACAATAAATTGTCAGTCGTTGTGTCAGAAAACCATGTCAACTAGTTGGTAGCACTTGTGCCACCAAAAAATATGACAACAAAGGGTGAAACACTGTATTTGAATCCAATGTTTTTACAAACTCAGGTGATGTATGTCTACCACACGCCAAATCCTTGACAAATCAACAGTGCAACAGGCGAAGCGTGCAAACATGAAACACTGAAAAACAGTGGCAAAAACATGCCACAAAATCAATGGCCGTACATGTTGGGAATGACCGTATTTAGATCAATTTTCACAAACCATGCAATTTAGTTTGGGAACAAGCAGAGGCAGACTGAATGTGGTTTGGGGGCAGCATTAAAATGCCAACATGCGGCGGCAGTCAAAAGCATCCGTGACCATTTCGAGGCCCCCCCCTTACAATTGAAATTTCGTGTAAAACCCTGTCCTGTCAAATTCTGGAAATCGGCTAAGCTGGCCCCCAATACCCGAATAGATCCTGCTGAAACATGAGAAAAATAAAGGACCGGATAACCCCACATGTCAATTTTTTCCAATAAGTACCAAAAGAAATGTGAAGATGGGATGGGAATGGCAAGGAAGAGAAAAGAGATGGTGGAAGACAGATTGTGTGAAAGAGCTGTGTGTGTGACAGAATTGTGTCTGGAAGTTTGTGAGTAAGAATGGGAACTTGTGTGTCTGAGAGAGTTGTGTGTCTGCGAAAGTTGTGTGTGGGAGAAGGCTGTGTGTGAGAAAGTTGTGTGTGAAGAGTTGTGTGTGAAAAAGTTGTGTGTGAAAGAGTTGCCTGTGAAAGAGTTGTGTGTGACAAAGTTGTGTGTGACACCGTTGTGTGTGAAAGAGTTGTGTGTGTGTGTGTGTGTGACAATGTTGTGCGTGAAGAAACTTTTGTGTAAAAATTGTGTGTGTGTGGGAGAATGGTGTGTGAAAAAACTGTATCTGTATCGGGGTTGTTATTTCGGGGTGACTGTTGGAGCCTGACTTTGTAGCTGTAAAGTGGCACTGCGCAACTAAAATCACTACAAAAATTGAGCACATCAAAAAGTTTTTTATTACAAAGTCCAAAACTTCTGGATGACGGTTTAATACAAATATTAGCAATTTTAGAAGAGGTCCTTCAAGAACATGTTACAAAAGGAAGTAGATGTTTGTATTGAATTTTAAGTAGATCCCACTGATCGATTTGGAATGCCTCGTTTTTAGAGTTTGCATTTTGTAATTATATAGTGATCCTGATCGTGATCCCAAGAGAAGTCACAGACCCAGTGTGGCTGAACACCGGACCTACGAAATTCAAGTTCTTTTCATTTGAGAAGAGATCCTGCAAAATTATTCATATTTTTGTATTTTCTTGAAGCTATATAAAAATGTTTACTGACTGGCATTGGCCTTTAGTCAGGGCACTTCAAAGGGCACATTGTTTTTGCATTTGCATTTTGTTGTGCATCAATGTTCATTGATTTCTATGCATTTGTTCCTTACTATGTCCGAAATACATCCAAATATCACGCAACAACACCAAAGCGAAACCCGGGAAGCTATTCCACTTGTCTCCAAATCTCGCCGCATGGACGCATATCTGTAAGTAACAGCGAATGGTGACAGTCCAAAAAGGTCGGGGATTCTGATTTCGGCCCAAAAATGCACAAAACTGTCTTTTCAAAGCAAGAGATTAAGCAACAAATGCAAGCGCCAGAAAAACTGGTCCTGTGTGGTCTTGTGATGATCATTGACAGTAGGTGGTTGCCATACGTCGAGGGACAAAGATTTCTCGGAGTGGATTTTGTAGTGATGAGCGCCGAACCTTGATTTTTGTAGTAAACCTTTTTGGGTGTTGGGCCAGTGTAATCGAAGGGTATGTTTGTGCGGTATTGTTTGATTTTGCAGTGTACAGTAGAGTGGGAGCATCAACCGAAATGGATTGTCCTATCCTTTTGTTTTTGTTGGCGTGTGTGTGTGTGTGTGTGTTGCTGCGCATGTCTTTCTCAGATGTTGTGCCGAACTCAGCATGTGGATGCATGTGGGGCCAAGCCTCGCTGATTTCAGAACATCAATCCTGGAACCCCACAATTTCATACAAATTCACTACAAAATTCCTTCAGGATCTTTGAGGGTTAACCTGAGGGGTCTCCGATACCATCGCAACAAATTCACTACAAAATAATTCTGGATACTTGTAGGGCAAATCTGAGTGAATTCAGATGTTCATGTCTGGTCAACATAAAAAACCACTACAAAATACTGGGTCCCAGCTCTGTTGAAATTCAACATATTTATGATCTATGATCACTACAAAACACCCCAAGCCATGGTCATTTGGGGTCTGTAAAGACCATTGAAAAGCCTATTTTACATAGGTCCCGAGGCCACTGCTTCTGTAGTGGAAATATCCTGCAGGATGTATTTGTAAGAGGTGCGTGTGTGTGTGTGTGTGTGTGTCAATGTTGTGTGTGAAAGGTTTGTTTGTGGGAGAGATGCGAGTGAAAAAGTTGCGTGTGACAGGAACGTGTGTGTGAGAAAGTTGTGTGGGTGTGTGATAGAGAGAGAGAGAGAGAGAGTTGCGTGTGAAAAAATTGTGTGTGAGACAGTTGTGTGTGGGAGAGTTGTGTGTGTGTGTGTGAGGAAGCTGTGTGGGAAAGAGCTGTGTGTGTGTGGATGTGTGACAAGAATGTGTGTATAAGGTTGTGTGTGAAAGAGTCGTGTTTGAAAAGGTTGTATGCGTGTGTGTGTGTGTGACAACGTTGTGTGTAAATGCGCGGTGTGTGTGACAAAGTTGTGTGTGTGTGTGTTTGCGTGTGAAAATGTTGGTATGAGAAAAAATTGTGTGTGAAAGAGCTGTGTGCCTGAGAGTGCTGTGTGTGTTGCCTGTGAAGGAGCTGTGTGCGTGAGAATGTTGTATGTGGTTGTGTGTGAGAAAGTTGTTCTGTGTGTGTGTGAAAGAGTCTTGTGCAAAAGAGTTGCGTGTGTGACAATGTTGCGTGTGACAGAGTTGTGTGTGACCATGTTGTGTGCGTAACATTTGAATAGATGTAAAACTTCTAACGCAGGGGGAAGTGACCCACTCATGCGCCCACTGCCAGCGAAGCTACTCATGAGTTGGGAGGATATTGGGACTGATCATCCCGACGTACCTGCAGAAAAAAAACCCATTTTCTCGCCATGGGAAGTGGCGAACCCAAGAACCACCTCGCCGAGTTTGCCTGTGGGGATTCATTCCCAAATGGCCACTTATTGATAATGCGCTCACTTGTGTTTCTCTTCAACTTAGGGTGGGGTGCACCACCCCCCCTCCCAGCTCTGTCACTACAGGGATACCCCCCAGCTTCCAACGATCACGCCGGGGGGCGGACCAGTACGCTGGACAGCTCGAGTCTATGTGGCACTTAGCTTGCAAAGGAAGAAAGAAGAACAAATTCATTCACATATTAAAAGGAGGAGATAAACACGTGATGATTGGATATAAAGATGGAAGAAATAGCTCATTGGAAAAGCTGGAGGCGCTGGAGGCGTTGGGGGCGGCGCTGAGGGCGCTGAGGGCGCTAAGGGCGCTGAGGGCGCTGAAGGCGTTGAAGGCGCTGAGGGCGATGAAGGGCCGCTGAGGGTGGAAGGCGCTGAGGGTGCTGAGGGCGCTGAGGGCGCTGAAAGCGCTGAGGGCGCTGAGGGCGCTGAGGGCGCTGAAGGTGCTGAGGGCGCTGAGGGCGTTGAAAGCGCTGAAGGCGCTGAGGGCGCTGAGGGCGCTGAAGGCGGCCGCTGAAGGCGCTGAAGGCGCTGAGGGCGCGAGGGCGCTGAGGGCGCTGAGGGCGCTGAGGGCGCCGGGGGTGCTGAGGGCGTTGAAGGCGGTGGAGGCTCTGGGAGTGTTGGAGGCGTTGCGGGGAGGGTGTTGGAGGCGCTGGGGGGCGTTGGAGGCGCTGAAGGCGCTGGGGGGCGTTGGAGGTTGGAGGCTGGTCCCCTGGAGGGATGGAAGCGCTGAAGGAGCGCTGAGGGCGCAGTCGTTGGGAGGGAGGCCGTGGAGCGGTTGGAAAAGTGATGGAGGAGTGGAGACGGTGTGCATGCTGTCACGTCCTGAGCATCTATAGCCAATGTTCTACTTGGCCTTCCCCACATCAGGCTAAACTGATCTTCTCGCGATTGCTGACATATACTTGGCCTGTATGTATGTCACGCTACGCTCCTCTTTTTCATCAAGCTGAGGTGCTTGATTTTCTCTGCATTGTTTTGTGCTCCTTGATCTTCCCCATTTCATGCTGACATGATTGATAGCCTCATTCCACCTCATTCTAGGATGCCTTTCTGCACATCATGAGATGCTGCTTGATCTTCTCCACATCATGATGCGGTTCTTGGTCGTCTCTACCTCATACTACGTCGCTTGACTTTCGCTACCTCATGTTATGTTGCTTGATCTTCTCAGACCTTCTCTATTTTAATTCATGTTGTGCTATTTGGTTTGGTTTTCATGATGTTACGTTGCTTGACCTTCCCCACCTCATGTCAAGCAGCGTGAGGTCTTCTATATCATTGTCTGTCATGCTATCTGATCTTGTCTTCATGATGCTAGGCTGCTTGATCTTCGTTACCTCACGCTACGCTGACTGATCTTCTCTATTTCAAGCTATGCTATTTGATGCGGTCTTCAAAATGCTACCGCTGCTGCTACGCTGCTGAACCTTCCCTACCTCATGTCAAGCTGCTTGGTGTCCCCTGTATCACGTAATGCTACTGTATCTNACGCTGCTTCACCCTCCCTACCTCATGTTGCTTGATGCTCTCTTTATCAGATCTTTGCTTTTTGGTCATTTGATCTGGTCTTCATGACGCTACAATGTTTGATCTTCTCTACGTAATGCTGCATTGCTTGACCGTAGCTACCTCAATTTATGCTGCCTGGTCTTCTCTGTATCATGCTTTGCTACTTGATCTGATCTTCATGATACTACGCTGCTTGACCTTCTCTACCTCACGCTGCGCTCCTTGGCCTTCCATATGTCATATTCTGCTTCTGTATTTTTTCCTATATCATGCTAGGCTTGCTCTTGTCATCAAGATGCTACGCTGCTCTGTCTTATCCACTTCATGCTATGCTGCTTCACCCTCTCTACCTCATGTCAAGCTGCTTGATGTCCTCTATATCGTGTTATGCTATTTGATCTTGTCTTCATGATGTTGGGCCGCTGAATCTTCCCTACCTCATGTTTTGCTATGTTTTGCTGTTTAATGTTTCTTGTTATATATATATATATATGTCTGTATATATATATATATATGTATACTTATTTATTTATCAGATCGTGTTATGCTGTTTGGTCTTGTCTTCATTTAGGCTGCTTGGTTTTCTCTACATCATGCCTTTTGACGCAGCAAAGTCACTAGTTACCGGTTTCTTGTCAAATATTTTTTTGCCGCTGAGCGCTGAGGCGAGGCGTCCAAAATTGCAGAGCCTGTGGTGGAATTCTTTGTCAAAGACGCAACACCATCACCACAAAGAAACTACAAGCCAAAAAAAGTCTATATGTATTTTTACCTTGTTGCCATGGCGTGTGTAAGTGCTCTTGGAATGAAGTGCCTGGTAAGTCTTGTAAGCTATCCGCCAAATAAACCCTAAGTGTCCATGGCACGGGGGGGACCACCCCCGTCCGTGCCATGGACGCTTAGTGTCTATTTGGCGGATAGCTTCTGATGACTTACCATGAGGTAGGGAAGGTCAAGCAACGCAGCAGGGGGTAGAGAAAGTCAAGCTGCGTAGCATCCATCATGAAGACGCCATCAAGTAGGGTAACATGCCTTACAGAAGATCAAGCAACATAACATGAGGCAGGGGCAGTCAAGCAGCAAAGCATGAGGCAGAAAAGATAAAGCAGCGTGGCATCATGAAGACAAGATCAAGCAACGCAACCTGATTTGGAGAAGATGGAGAACGATGACACGGTGTAGAGGTTCTTCAGTCTAAGAACGCTTGCACGACTTTTCGCTGCGAGGTCAAAAGATATCGCTAAGATCTGATAAGATTTATTGTTTCACTACCTAGTACGCGTGCAACGCTTGACCTACACAAACCGGCAAACAACCCACCGATCGCAGCGGGCAGATAGAGGATCTCTAGAAATCGTTTTCCGCGCGTCGCCGCCAAAAATCGAAACGTCGCCAAACAAAGATTCGTCAGACAAATAAGCGCCAAGCAACATGCAAAAACATGAAACAAGTCCCACGCGCAAAACGGCTGTCACTCACTTCGACTGCTCACCTTTTTCCAAAGCTTTGGGGAAAATCTCACGAGGTTTTGTTCTTGGCAACAAGCTTGCTGGTTTGGTTCCAGCACACCCCGTGCCTACCCCCATTGCTTCAGGTGGGCTGGTGCAACAACAATATTGAGTGGGGTGCTAGTGTGACTGAAAAAGGATAGGAAAGAACCCAACATCACCAACAGTACGACAACATAGGGAACTGCCGAGTGGCCCCACGGTCGTCCGAATCATCCATCGCCGATCTGGAATCTAGCGAACATTGAGAGGGTTTCTCAGCGACCATCGGGCAAAGTGCACAGCTACCCCTATGCTGGCTAGTTCAAAAAAAGGTTCCTGCTGCCCTACAAGGTGTCCAAACAACTCCAAAAGGGGGGGGATTCCATTTCAAGCATGTGGTTGCATCAGTTAGAAGTATTTGGAAAAAACTCAGAAACTGCCTCCATGTGAAACAACCCCCGGTATGCCCTAAAACTTTAGAACTTAAACACTTGAAGACTCCAAAACTCAAGGAGGAATCTAGACAATGCGAGTTTCATGCCTTCCTAACTACTGTCGCAAACGTGGTCAAGCAGAGAAGCAAGGTATGCTGCGGGTGCCCTTGCTTGACTGGACCCCCTTGCCATCACAACCTCCCACCACCTCACGACACCTATTTTTTATCCTCTGTCTCCCTGAACATCCACTTGTCCTCTGCTTTCGCTGCTGGTTTCCCGTCTTGTCTAAAGGCTGCGTTCCCTCGACTTTCCCCTTTCTTTCTCTCTCGCAATAATTCTCACTCTGATGTTTCGGTCTCGCTCTTTCCCCTTTCCCCTCTCTCCACCTCTCTTTGTTGTTTTGATTCCCCACAACATTGTGTGGGGTTCTTGTTTTTTGCTTTGCACCTCCCGCCTTTCCTCCGCCTCCTCCTCCTCCTCCCGCGTCCTCCTCTCACACACAACATTGTCACACACAACATTGTCACACACAACATTGTCACACACAACTCTCACACACACACAACATTGTCACACACAACTCTCACACATACAACATTGTCACACACAACTCTCACACACAACTCTCTCACACACAACATTGTCACACACACCTTTCACACGCACAACTTTGTCTCACACAACTCTCACACACACAACATTGTCACACACAACATTGTCACACACAACTCTCACACACACACACACAACATTGTCACACACAACTTTCACACACACAACTCTTACACACACAACATTGTCACACACAACTCTCACACACACAACATTGTCACACACAACTCTCTCACACACACAATATTGTCACACACAACTTTCACACGCACACTTTGTCACACACAACTCTCACACACACAACTCTCACACACACATTCTCACATACAACCCTCACACACAACTTTCACACACACAACATTGTCACGCACTTTGTCAGGCACAACTCTCACACACACAACATTGCCACACACAAGTCTCACACATACAACATTCTCACATACAACTCTCACACACAGCTTTCACACACACAACTCTCACACACACAACAATTGTCACACACAACTCTCACACACACAACATAGTCACACACAATTCACACACACAAAACAATTGTCACACACAACTCTCACACACACAACTTTGTCACACACAACTCTCACACACACACTGCTGTGTTTTTGAATGAGTTGGAGCTGTGTAAGGATGTCAAAGCCGTCGCCTTTTGTGCCTAAGTAGGCCTGATTAGCCACGCGCNCTCACACACACACTGCTGTGTTTTTGAATGAGTTGGAGCTGTGTAAGGATGTCAAAGCCGTCGCCTTTTGTGCCTAAGTAGGCCTGATTAGCCACGCGCAACAACCAGGTGTGTTCAGCCTAGACAGAATTGCATCATTCCTATAGTAGCTTTAGTGGCATTCCAGCTGCGTATCCTCTCACGCCCAGGAACTGCCTGCAGGTAC
>BGPT01000250.1:269870-388080 GCA_003297045.1 Symbiodinium sp. clade C Y103 | reverse complement strand
ACAAAAAAAAAACAAAAAAAACAAAAAAAAAAAACAAAAAAAAACAAAAAAAAACAAAGATTTGGCAACTAGTCCAGAAGTCAGAGTAGTTGTGGAAACATTGTTTTTTTTGTTTTTTTGGGTTTTTTTGGTTCTTTGGGTTTTGGATTAATCATGATTAATCATGATTAATCTTAGTGGCAATGAGACAGACCAGAGATGACCAGAGCATTGGGGTGCCAGACACATGCTTTTTATGAAGAGGTGTGCTAGAGTTTAGCTCGGAAGGCCTGTTGCAAGTGTGGATTTCATCATAGTGGTCTTCCCCAAAAGGTCAAAATCCACCGCTCACAACAGGCCTTTCCGTTTTTTTTTTTGCCGAGCCAGCTCCCTAAAGTTTTGAGAGCAGAACAATGATGTGGCAGTGGTGTGCTAACTGCTGTGCCAACTTGTTGGTAAACCTCGGTGAATAGTTGGAGGAGGGTTGCGGAAATCTTTATATAATCACAAAATATCACAAATGGATTAAGATCGCATGTAATTTGTTCACAGCGGTTTCGGCAAGTTAGGACTTTACCCAAAACATGTTTTTTCCACGGTTATAAGGTATCTAAGGTGCAAGATTAGCAAATGAAACTGCTCAGGTTTTGCAGGTGCTTCTGTATGGTCAATGGCAGTGATGAACCACGACGCTTGGCTGATGAGTGACCTCCGCAAGGTGAAGACTTCGGTGGCGGCTCCCAACCAGGTCTTTCTCCCAGGGCATACGTTTCTATCAGCACAGACATCCATGTTTTCTTCCGACTAGCATACCTCTTCTGATAAAGTCAAGAGTCCGAAGTTCTACTGATTCATTATACGATGTTGAATTCAATGTTGGCAACCTGGGTGTTGATTAAAATCATTTGAACTTGTTCGGTGTCGGTGCACGCCGGCTCCTGGCCTGATGGCCTGGTGGCTGTGCCGTCTCCTGCACTGTTGTGCGACATGTAGAGTAGTGTTTAGAGATGTTGCAGTTAACCAAAACGTTTGGAGCACTTTGCTACTGTGAACAATGACTATTTGTTGCACTCTTGTTGCTATAGCCTCACCAGGAAAGCCTGAGACATCGCGACCTTCAGGCGCTGCAACGGGGACGGGATGGGTTGGTGGCGGTGAAGGTCCATGCCGCAAGCTGCTGCGTCAGACGGGTTTGGATGTCATTGCGCCGGTCCTGTTCGTTTGCAGATCAAGCTGTGTTTTGTGATTTGTGCATTGCCCAGCCTAGTCCCAGTGTCAGCTATGCCGCGGCAGAAGGGCACGGTCCTTCCTAGTGGAAATGCAGGAGTGGACACGAAGCGATGCGCTTGCATCAATAAAATACTGGCTTTTGACAACACCATTGACTACCAGAATGATTTTTCCTTTATGTTCGAACCTGGAGTGGGCAGCCGGCCAAATCGTTTGATCAAGCACCTTATCAGTTTGGATTGCTTGGACAATTTGGACCGCATTCATAGCATCTCAGCTACTTCAAGACTGCAGAGTGGACACCCAAACCCAACGGCAGGTCCATTGTGTCCATTGTGTTGATGGGGATGTTTTGTTTGGCTCTGTTTCAAAACTCATAGCAGGGTTTGACCAAGACCATCTAAGAATATCCAAGACATATTTGGTCTCTGAGGTTCAAATTCGGATGGGTTTGGGTGTGTTGCGAAAATTGGTTTTGCAGGATGCTGAAAAGGACACCCTCATATTTGCCCAGTAACACCGTGGTTTCCGGACTTTACCTTCAACCAATCCAAACGAGCCATGATTTGCCGACACCAGCCCAAACCATAATTTAAGCATATTTAAGCATTGGTTCAATATTTGCACGAGGTCTTTTTCTATATGGTGCTTCGTGTGTTATTGCCTATTGCTCAGTTGCATACTTGTTTGGTCCATTCTCAGAGGGCACTCGGCTCATTCATTGGATGTTTTCCTTCGACGCCAGCCCTTTTTGGGTTGAAGGTTGAGGCTTCTCCACCCTTTGACCCTTTGACCCTCCGTAAGGCGGCATTTTGTTCCCAGATTCACGGCCAGTCACCCGTGAAAGATCAAGATCGCCAAATCCCAAGAAGTATACCATGTACCACGGCACAAACACCGAAGCCGCAAAAGAGATCGAGGCAAACGGCTTTCAACCTTCAGGTAACGGCATGCTTGGGAGTGGAGTTTATGCCTCAAGAGCCTTCCCCATCCTTTGCACTGGGATGAATCCTGAAGTTAGTGACGGGCTGTCGAGTCGGGGATACTTTTGCCGAACCTATTCACTCCCTTTGTAAGTGGGGATGTTACTTACTTACCAAGAATTCTGCTAACTTCTGGAGTTATCCCAGTGAAGCTGCAAGTTTTGTTCCTTTTTACTTGTTCTCTTTCATGCTGCATCAAAGCACTTTGCTGTCGAAGTTCTCCCCTTCACCAAGGGCAGAATCAGTTTTCCGCTCAAAGTAAGGAGATATCCGAAAAGCCATGGCTTATGGCCCAGTGGTTTTTGAGGTCTCTGTTGATGTGGGTCGCGTGAAACGCATTGACCGACAAGGACACCCCTTGCAAAAAGCCTGGAGTTTGCATGGCTATGATACAGCATGGGTCCCACCTCACTGTGGAATGGTTGGCTCAGGAATGGAGGAGGATTGTGTCTTCGACCCCGAGCGGGTCACAGTGGTCCGTCGCGTGCGTGGGTGAGCTGCAGTGAATTTTATTGCTGAGCCAGTCAGCTGCCCATGTGCGTAGCGGAAAGATAAACGGAAACCATAATACGGCTATATAAATATGTGGATTTCAATGGATTTCATGTATGATATCATCAGTTTGTTTTAAAGCAAGATGAATGTTTGCTTGGACAAATACAAGGGAATGTGACGTTTAGTTAATGGTAGGAGGCCCTGCCAGGACCTTCTCTTTACCAATCGCCACATTTGACTCAACAGAATATATAGGCACACCAACCAAGGAGTATCATGCCATTCCTGGCCGCTGCGCATTGGGCGGAGCGGCTGTCTATTTCAAGATCCAATTGTGATCCCACACTCGGACATTTGCAGACGTGGTTCCCAAGTCTTCAGCCACAGGAAAAAGGAGACACTACTGTATGCTCCAGTAAACTCACGCAACATAGCTTTTTAAAACCTATATACAAGTACTTGCAGATCATTTTCCTAGCGAACTAATTGGGTTTAAGGCAAGCTACAGTAATTAAGTTCCTACCCGTACCATTCTGTGACTCCATTCAGAGTCCGTAGGCAGTGATCTGGATATACCTGTACCTTTGATGGTCATGCTCCATCAGGGGTTGCCCAGCTCACTATTGATCCCGGATTTTGGTTAAGGACGGAAATGCCGTGTACCCCGTGTTCCTCTGCAGGTTTGGATTCGAAATAGTTTGAAATCAGACCAAGGACTTGGAAATATGACTTGACTTTCAATGTAAGTCCTAGATAATCCTAGAAGATGTTCAAACCAAATAGGTATAAAGTGGTATGAATAGGTGATGCCACGGGATATCCATCCATTTCATCCATCCATTTTGTAGCCCTACCAGGATTCTCACTTCTGGCTGTTCCAAAGATTTGAACAGTGGGATTCTTTCAGGACATGTCCATGGTCAGTGTCAAATTTGCCCCACAATGCCCGAACCCCAAGAATGCAAGAGCTGGGACTGAAGAAAATTAAATGTTGTTCAACTTTGGCGTTAGGATCTGACAATCCATGTGTTTTTATTATATATATATATATTTATATCACACAATGTTGAAACTACGCTATTCTTTTCTACGTTGTGGCTTACGAGCACCCTGCCGAACTCACCTTCAAGCTGATGGCATACCGACCGCCTATATGGTCCATTTAGATGCCCCTGCAATCTATATACGACTGGGCCTTTTTTGTAGTATATAAGTGTTGGTAAACATAGTATGGAACAACCATGCGCAACCAAAAATGCAGAGATGAAATGCATTTGGGGGTTTTAGCGTCGTTATACCGACGCTACCCCAAAGACACATGGATATGGCTCAAAATGTTCGCACCTGCATGCACCTGCCCCCATTTTGGCATGGTGAAATGCGAAGCATAATTACCTACTAAATCGAACAAATACGACAAACAATGACAAACACACATGTTCACTCAAGCAATAGCCTAAATATTCCTACATCGTCCCATTTTGTTCTCGCAAGAAATGATCTAAACATCGTCCCAGATCGTGCCATGACGGTCCATGATCCAACCGTGAAATCCTCACGAATCCTTCGCCCAGGTGGACGCTTACAGCTTCAGCAGCCTGGCCACGGCGTGTCGCGATGTCTGGTTGCAGGCAGTGGCGATGCTTGGGCTTAAGGCTTAACCTTGGGTAGTTTATTGTCGTTTAGGATGTGTATGGTTGTCTTTGGTCAAGGTATAGAAATCTGGAAACTCACCTGAGTTTGAAAGATTCTGATCAATATTCCTCATGGATTCGTAGTTGTTTTTTGTCCCCTTGTAAAGTGTGATTTACATTGGATTGGGAGATTCTTCGCCGATCGCAACCTTCAAACATAACCAAAGGGAAAGAAAAGGACATTCTTACTTGAGTAACTAGTTATGATATTTTTTACTAAAGGATACTAAAGGTATATATGTCCTAGATTGTCCTAGTATGTCCTAGTATGTCTTAGATTTGAAGTTCAACTATGTTCAACTGAAATTGAGACGCAACACAATTCTCGCAAGTGGTACAGATGGCACGTCATGGCCCAGCACCGTTGGCTGCGCCAGCTTGGCGCCAACATGTTGTTCCATTTTTTCAATGTTTCAATGTTCGAACGTCTTGGTTCAACTAGAGATCCCACAAGGGACTCAAGTTCCATGGAACGCTCATGTTCACCAATGCAGTTGAGGAACCTTCCGCGGATCATTGCCTTGCCTCAGCAGGGGAGGTTCTTTGGAGGGGGCTTGTGGCTCGGGGGCCGTGGGGACCTCCCATTGAACGCCAACATAGGTAGCACAGCTGGATGTTCATCCCTCCAAAATGATGCACCAAAAAATTAAAGAGTTTTTGAATGTTTTTGACAGTTCTTGACTTCAAGGAAATTGAATTCATGATCCGGATGATTTCCATGGCCATGTTCCACCACTTTCCAGGGTTATCTCAGTTTCCTGGAGGTTTTTTGTTGGGAAATTGATCGGATCGCAGGAGCATTACCTGCAACGCCGTTCTCGCTGCGTGTAGCGAGCGTTGGCAGCTTCTTGCCAGGGGGAACCCAGCAGGGTCTCAGGGTCTGAAAGTCATGGTCTTTTGTGGAGCTTTCGAAACATATAGGGCTACCCCCCAAATCATCCAAGTCATGAATGACTCTATGACTTAGTATTGAACCACCTCATATGTTCTTACTGGACTATGGTCGATGTTTGGGGTTCCATTTGTGAAATTGATAGGACAGTTTATTAAATACTGCATTTGCTTGGTTGGTTGCAAACGCTTTCTTGTTTCAACCCCATTTGCGATGACAATCCCAATGCTGAGACCACTAATCGAGGATCATCTAGGTGCCTCTTGTACAGGCGTGTAGTCATCTCTAACATGCCGTACTAGATGGTACTATACTGAATTCTTTCATGTCTGATAGATTCATTTGACGCACAGGTTGTAAATGCACCTTGCGGGTATAGAGCAACATCATTTTCATCCTCAGCCATCACGTGCGTTGATATAATCCTCACCAGATTTGGACTTGGACTGTCGCTTGCTGGGCCCCGCATGACCCTTTGCCCAACCCTGACTTGACCGGTCTCGCGCACCGAGGAGTGCTGTCTCCTTAATGTTGTCAATGGCGACGTCAGCCTTTCAATTGTCTCAAGTCACCTATGGAATCTGCATCGCTGCCGTGGGGAATGAAGTTGGTGGTTGGATGTTGGCTGCCAAGTTGCAATTCCAGTCATTTGTTCAGGGGGAGATGGGGCTTGGTGAGAGTTGGCTTTGGCTCTGGGGGGTGATATTGTTGGCTTTTGGCATTGTTTGAGTTCTCTATGCATTGTTGGAGTGTTCTATGTTTTTTTTTTGACTCAGTCGAATTTGACAATTCAGATGCTTCTGTCTTTATGCACCAGTTGTTGCGGACTTAACAGTGCTAACTATCGCAGGGTATTCTTGCTTCTAGCCTGAGGCTTTCAATCTTTTTTCCAAGATGGTGAGCGGGCAGCTTCTTGCCAACCTTATTGTCTACAACAGTCTTTTGCCGCTTGACATGGTGTACTTGCATGGGATGGGGATTTGGGTCGCCCGTGGTGTGAGACGGAGACAAGTAGATCGCGCAGAAACTGACATGAGACTTGGGCTAACTTGGGCTCAATTCAAAAGAAAACGTGACAAGACTCCTCTTAATATCTCTTGATTAGTTCCAGCCCCTGCCAGCTTCCATGCAAAATGCTCTTGGCGTGCTCAGAGCTGGGGTTTTCAGGAGGCTTGGATTGAGTCCTTCTCCAAAAAAACTCGATTCAGACCGCTAAAGCTTGGCTTTGGATATCTTGGAGCATGATGGAGCAATGTGATAGTTTAACATAGTTTAACAATGTTTGAAATCACAATTGTGGCCATTGATGTTAAGTTTCTGATGTCTCCCCATCTTCTGGGGAAGGGAACAAAAACTACTGAATCTTTACTCACTCTCTCTTCAGTTGCCAGGAGTGCATGCGCTCAAAGTAGCCAATGGCAACTCGCGGCCTACTTGCTGATGACCATGCCGAAACCAGACGTCGCATCTTGGACACAACTTTTGGAGGCATGCAATGGATCAAGTCTGACAAACTGAGCAAACAATGAACCATTCTGATTAGTGGTTTCAAGTACTTAGTTTCATCAATCCGACTTGAGATGATATCAAAAAATAATCCCTTCCCCCTAACAGTACCCCCCCCTAATACTAAACACCCCGGCGTTGACTAGTTTTTATTATTAGGGGGGTAGAACCTACAAATGGTAGCTTTGTTTTCGGGGATCAATTAAAAGTCAAATTGGCCAACCACAAATTTCCCAAAATTGAAGATGGACCCTAGTTTTTAATATTAGGGGGGAGTTTCGTGTTAGGGGGAAGTGATTAGCCTGGTTGGGATCACAATGTCATCCAACTATGTAACATGTTTGAGATGCGCTGAAACCACCAGCCATCACCGACCGGTGTATTTGAACCTAGATATATCCAGTTACATCAGGATTCCTTGGTTGTTCTTTTCATAGGGCTAACATGGGCTGATCATGACCAAGAGAAATGGGCACTGCACTTTGCCACGGCTCTGTTGCTGAGGTGAGCTTCAACAGTGCCATTGCCTGCAGGCGCCCGGTGATGGCAAGGAGCTTGCTACAGAGGATGAATGAGGCCATGGGGATGGATAGCCACGGGCACCGGCTGATGCCAACATCAGGGAGGTCAACCAACAAGCTCTGAGGTATTGGTGTGGGCCAAAGCTCAAGACCCCCATACACATGGCATTTGGTCATTCGAGCCCCAAGCCATCATTTTTTGAGAGGTATTTGATATCTGATTATGACATAGTATGACCCATATGAATCTGAAATAAATGTTGCACAATGTCGCTCGACTTGAAGGAGAACAACTGATCGAAGAACTGAGCAAAATTGCCGCTGAGATATTCTGTAGAGGCCAATGGGCCAATGGTTTATCATTTTTGTTCCTTTTCAAAATTACTATTTGGTGGGTTGACTGTGTGTTTAATTGGAACCACATATCATATCAAGTTGCGTGTAGTTGTATATCCTATTGTATCCCTACTATGGCGGGCTATGTGCCCATTACATTTAAAGTCATAGAATCATATACATATGATTCCCACAGAATTCATATTGTTCTTAGCTAATCACCATGAAATCACCATGTTTTTTGATTAATCATGGTTAAGCAGCTAAGCAACAGTTATTGTTGGTTAATTTCTCCATTAAACACATGAGCTATTTTGACATCACCAGCCCCCGCCAGGAAACGATCGAGGCAACACTTGTGACCTGGAATAGTTTCTGGGTCGGGTCGCGGTCGCTGGTGGAATGTTTGTGGTGGCTTCCCTGAATACTGGGGTCAGAATGATTATATCGATCAACAAAAGTATAATGTGAATGGGAATCATGGAAAATATCATATAGTATATATAGATAATTATACGATGATGATACGCTCTACTTTCACAATGAGAATGGACATCATATAGGTCAACGAAAGTATATCATATATTTTAGACATTTTTAGACATTGGCTGTTCGATCTTGTTTCAGGGCACTTACGCGTTGCGTCCCTACATTCGTGGGACCTGAGCTTGCAAGACAGTCGGACCATCACGACTGGCCCAGGTTGCATTTGTTCTTGCTCCGAAGGTCATTGGCACCTTGGCACTTTCCCTGTTATCTTGCTTCATACGGGGATGAGCCCTCAAGTTTTCCATGGTCTACCTGGCCTCACTATATACAAGATCAGTCTGTTGTGGGAATGCTATTAAATGCCTGTGAGAATGGAGGTCGCATGACTTGTTGTGTGTGACTGGGGTATGCCCCATGGAATCTCCCAACATATTCCATGTGAGATGATTTTCAGCACTAGTCACTAATGTCACTATAGGTTCACAGGGATTAAGATGATTAGCACGTCTTGTGACACATCGCAGGCAGCTGGCATTGCACCTGCTCCACTGCTGCATGTGCCATCTCCAGCCAGATCGTGTCACATGCAGCGCAGCGATGAATGCATGTGAACGAGGAGTTGCACTGCGTAATATATAAATATATATATATATATACCCTCTGGTTATTTAACATAGCCATGGAAAATTGTTAATTTTGGATGATTTTCCCATTAAAACCTCCATTTATAGGGGATTCTCTATGGCTATGTTAAATAACCAGAGGGTAGTTGCCTGTGGGAATCTTGGGGTTTGTAGGGTTTGTAAGAGCGTGGAGTGGAGTCAAGCTGTGGTTTTGCAAAGGAGTCCATGAAAATCATGAAGATGCGCGTTCGTCCTCCTCCAAAATGACAGGTACTGATTTTAACTTGGGGGATCCAACCACCTGTTCTGTGGGCTGCATTACACACCATGGGCCTTCGGCCATTGTGCCCAGCAGGAAGTCAATGGCAAGCAGCACTGGAGATCTACACTTTGTCGCGGGGAGATGCCTCCGGGATGAATATGTGTTTTCCTTTGGGAAGAGGTTCACTTCAGGCCCCTTTAAACCTACAGTTAGTCTTCAATTGATTTATGCAAATGGATCAGATAGCAATTGGGCAATTTGGTAAATCAATGTAAATCACGGTAAATCCCAGTCTACCAATACTCTCTAATCATTTGGGAATATCCCAAGTTTCATTACAGATGAGGGGCCATTGAGAACTTTGCCGTGCTGCGACGATGTGCCATAGACATCGGTTAGACACGATGGTATACAAAAAGTCATATTGAACAATCAATAATAGTAATAATTAATGATCCTAATAATAGTTGCATAATACTAAAAGTAAAAGTAGTTGCATAATAATAAGAATAATCATGTTTGTCAGTCATACCCCACGTCTCAGCTCCCTTTTTATTTTACATCAATTGCAGAGCCATGCAGACCCCAATTATTCTCCAAGACATGGGGAATCCCATTGTTTCATAGCAATTAGCAGCATTTCCACATCAAATCGCATTTTCATTGGTGAAATCTCCTCGGGGATAGGATGAAATACCGTAGACTCATGTTGCATTTGAAATCCAATGTTCAATCAAGCTGAGTCATACTTTCCATATGTTTGTTCCCATCCCTAACTCCTTTTATCCCCGCAATGTTTTCTTAAAACATGTTAAAACATCAAGAGTCACATGTTTGCTTTGATGGCAAATGGCAATTGGCAACGCTCAGATGGGCCATGAAGTCAGTTTGCAGTGTGGCCAGTAGATCATAGCCATTTTATAACCCATAGCTAAGATATGTAACTATATTATTGTGATAATCTGTGGGTATTTTTTTGCAATAATATAAGTCTATATTATAACTTATAACTGTATTATTATTATTGCATATATATGCACTGACAGGAGTCACCAACCAGTTAATTAACTCCAATGTCCATCTCCAACTTATTTGTTCTTTGACTTCCAATGTTCAATCATTTCACATTTTTTGCACAATATTCGCTACAGTCGCTACAGTATTTGCCAAAGGGGTAAAATGGCCAATAACTCATCATACAGTACATCCCTATATTTGCAAGTGAAATCTTGAATTTTGGTAGGTGAAGTCCCCATTTTTTGGTAGTTCCCTTCCGGTAATCACACATACCAATCGGAGACCCCCTATGAATGGATGTCTCTTAAGGGAAAATCAACTAAATGGGGGGATTGTCCATTGCCGCGTCTAGTACCGATAGTTCCCATAAATCCCATCCCATATGAGAGACCATATTATTGTTTCAGCTATATATTAGTGGTAGATACATCCCATGATGCATGTATCATATATACGCCGTTTTTTTTTTCATATATCAAAATGATACTGTTGGTGAGTTCACATTATTCAGACACATACTCGTACCATTGGTTAAATACATATACCCTCATTTGTACCTATATGTATATATATATATATACATGTAACATATCTATATGCCGCCATATATGAGGGCCAGATGTGTCATCATATTCCCATATGAGGTGGCCAGCTCCAACGCCTTCATCTCCTCCTGCACCCGTGGTACCGCCTGGCCCCTGGGCCTCTCCCTGGCGGCCGCCGTCGACGGACACGCTACGGCGGTGACGCACGGCAGCGCCGTGGCCGCCTGCGCGGCGGGAGGCGCCAAGACACCAGGGGGTGGGGGTTCAAGGTCCAAAAAGGGGCCGAAAAGTTGGGAACCTTCAGGGTGGTGCTCTATAGTTTGCTAAGTTACTAAGTTTAAGATAGGTGAAGTTGGTTGATAACTCAAATAACTAGGGTCTATTGAGGTTAAGTTATATCTATTGTTAGTGAATGCTCGTGGGAATTATAAACCAACTTGTAGCTGTAGGAGCACCACCCTGTGGAGAATATGCGGGGGAAACCATGTATACATTCCTGATACATCCTGATACATAATACGTGTCGATTTTCTGTTGGGGTTTGTTCTACGGTAATCATTGGAGGAGAGTGAGGGTCAAAGGGTGAAGCATGGCTAACTGATGGTGATTTTTGCATGCGACTTATTGTAGTGATTTTACCCGGCAATAATGATGTCAATGGGTATAGCCAGTAAAAATTGATACAATCCCACCCCGCTAGTAATCAGAAGGGGGCCCCAAAGTGAATTGTTGGACTCAAGACTACACCGGATTTTGATTGGGGTGTTTGATGCTCACGGGAAGAGATTGCTTGGGGGATGCATCCCAGTTGGTTGCTGGTCCAGCATTGTAACTGGTGGTTTGAGAGTGCTTGACATATTGTTTGTACTCACGCTGATATGGGATGAGATGAGCCCAAGCCAAGTGACTAGTGACTAGTGCCCTGCAGAAGGGCTGAAAACCAGGAATCCGCATATCTATATAATTAACGAAGACATTTACGATCGCATGGGATGTCGCCAGTCTTTTTGATTGTTCTTGATGGAGCTGTGAAGGCAAAATCTATCGGCGACAATTGGCATCAGACGAAGAATTGAATAATTGTCTTACATTGAACCAAGGTTGATGGGGTTATATGACTGGGTAGTGGTTGCCCTTGATCTCTTGTCTTGGAAAATAGCAGCAAGCGAGAGAAACCATCCTTAGAATTCAGCTTACACTATCATCGATGCCACAAAGCCAGATGAGTCAGCTTGCGACTCGACCTTTATTTTTCGCAGGTTTGGTTTTCATCGTGTGCCGTTTGCACAAGAAGAACTTATAAGACTCAAAAACCCAACTTGCTTGAAAGAATCGTCAAAATCATAGCTGGGCGGCTGGACTTTTCTTGATAGTCATGAATGATCCGAAGTGCCACGATAGAGAACTTCATCAATTGGGCAGGTCGCGATTGTTCTGAGAGTGTCCCTTTTTGATTGATTGAGGCAGGCTCATGTTTTGAAATCTTCTAGCCCATTACAGTAGCCCGATTATATATCCGTACCGTATAATATCAGTTTCCTGTCAGCTTACTGCAGGTTTCGAAATATCTAGATCGCTGTGAAATTGGGATTGTAGAACCCCTGTTCCTTGCAAACCTGTGGTGCACATCACGCTAAGGCAAGTATTTGTTGGCTTTGAATTTGCTGTCTCAGCACCCCACTGTTCTTTGTTCGCACTTGATGGCGTCGTTTGCAGCCGTTCTCCAAATGTCTGGCGGTTCTCACAGCAATTGAAGTCCTTTCCACTTCTCGGCTTCCTGATATGTATCAACATTGGGTTGGATTGGACGGTCTTACCCAAAATCCATGGGTTTTAGGGCCTTCAGCTTCCGAGATATCCCTCTCTATGATTCTCTCAGTTTCTTCCGATAATGTCAAATAGCTACATATGTGTCATTAGCATTAATCAGCAACTACTCCGTTTCGGTTGCATTTAGAAAAGGGAAAAACGTGATGTGTTTGAGGAAATGCCAAAACGGACAAAACTATTACTATATATTTCGACCATATCACCTGAACACATCAATTCACGCCAATTCCAAAATAAAACATAGCTGCTTTCATTTGAAGTTCGACCATAGGCTTTTAGCTCTGCTGAACTCCTTGAGAAGGCGATGGACAGAGAGATGTATTACCATATTATGGAATATATACATATGTTGATACAGATACATAGTTTCCCATGCCCATATTTTGCTGACTTTGGATATCCAGAAAATGTGTTGAACCATATTGAACATACGGTTTCTACTTTAACCATACGACAATGATTTAGATTCCAAGTATATTCCCATCCCGTGTCTCAATATTGTTGGTTACTGTAATTCCCACGAACCCCATCTCACTTGATATGCAATATTATCAGTTGTTAATTCCCATGAACATGTATATGATACTACATATATACACATATATTGTAGAAGTCTATTCTTGGATTTTCCATGTGTGTTTCAAAATCATACATATGATACACATATATATATATATATATCCCACTATCATATTACACACCCCCTGGTATATTAACATAGACCCTGAGAATAGCTATTTTTAGAGGAAACTAATCTTCCAATTCCTATCTGCCAGGGTCTATGTTAATTTACCAGATGGTACTATTAATGGATATTACATTACATACCATATGGATACTGTCATATTACATACCATATTACATACCATTTATATATCCCACTATCATATTATGGATATTACATCTATATATATATGTGATATTCCCATCTACCTTGCGCTACGCAGCAGCCCAGGTGTCGGGCCTGGGTGCTGCCCTGGACGCCTGCGGCTCAAAATTGGCCTGGCGGCATGCCGTCGAGGTGCTGAGGGCCGCCAGGAGGCGAGGGAAATGGCTGGGGGAAGGGTGCTGGAAATGGTAAAATCGTGGGGAACTGGTGGATGAAATGGATCAATTGGGTGAATTCATGGATTTATCGTGGAAAAATGGGGAATTCATGGTGGATTAAGTGTAAATTGGGCCTGGGAGACACATGGAAAATACACTCAAAATCAGGATAAACCCCTGAAGACTGATTGAAATGGGTTATCATTGGCCTAAATGGTTTTAGATGAATCAAATGCAGGATTCTATAATAAATTTGTTTGGAAAGGGTGAGGTGCTGGGTGCTCTAAGCTAAAGCAGATTTGATGTTCAAAAGGAGACACAATAAAATTTAGGAGTATCAATTTAAGACACGTCAAAATTGTGAATTGAATGGTGGGTTACCATGGATTGAAGTTGGTGAGATGACTAATTATCAACAGACGATAATTCAAACACACACACATGATTAGCCAGTTTAAACCAGGATACATCACCAAAGATCGGATGAAAGGACTTGGCATATCTTGCTGGAGGAGTTTAGGAATGTACTGCCCAGCCAAGGTGATGAACCATGAGAAAACCCAGTGACAGACCACCGAACATTGACTGAAAATTCTGAATGTAGATAGCTGAAGATGATCATTGAAGCAGATGCATGGTGGTTTTGTTTGCTGCTGTCATGGTGATCACCCAAGGATGTATCATTATAGATTTCCATCATTCGGAAAACCTGACGCGAGAATGAGAGGGAGCGGTGCGGCGGGCCGGCTTACATTGCACGTTCACTCAGCATTGTCCAAAGCTTTTGTTTACCACATTGATGAACCGAAAGATATATGATATATATATATATTCTCATGTGTTTTGTTTGGGTCATTTTTTGGTATATCAATGCTTTTTTTACATGTTTTTACCATCATGTGTCCAAAGTGTTCTTCATGTTTCCTCCAGTGTTTCCAAGGGTTTCCCACGTTTTGCTCCATTTCTGGGGCCTTCTGTGTCTTACCTGCGCCAGTTGGACCTTGCGCGCAGATGTGGCTGTCTGGTCTTGCGCTGCTGCGGCGTGCGCGGCCAGCTGGAGCTGGGCCTTGCGCGTGCTGGAGGCGGGTGGAGCATAGGAAAAGAGGTCAGAAATTGATAGAATAATCATGAATAATCGCAATACTTACTGTAGGATGATTATATAATGATTATTGATGAATATATTATTGATGACTATAAATATTAGCGCAATGCAGACCTTGAATGGCTGACATGCCTGAAACGCCAGGACCTGGGAACTCATGTACTTGGATATCACCTGTTTCCTGGCGAGTTGTGAGTATCCCAATGTTTCAATATTCAAGTTGAGTACATCATTGTGGAACGCAGGCGTCTCCAGATTCTTTGGCCTTGCAACTCTCTGTGGTTTCTACAGTGGCCAAGAACCTTGGTGCGGATCCATGGTATTAGGGCGCCTCCGCAAGGTGTTTTTAGCGTGGCTGTAGGATTGATTGCGCAAACAGTATCACTTATGGATGCTTATGGCATCTTACAAGGTGGTGCCCCCCAGTTATAAGTTGGTTTATAAACCCCATTAACTATAGTTATAAGTACCATAAACCATCATAAACCCTAGTTATTGGAGTTATAAACCAACTTAGCTAACTATGGGGCACCACCTTGTAGGCATTTCCGAAACTATCCGAACTGGTCGGTCATGGACTCAAGATGTCTAAAAGCAGTTGCGCTGAAGCGAACATGGACGGGCCCCCATTCGCAGGTGATGGATTTGAGACTGTGACCTGGGTTTTGCGAAACGCCTTTTATTCAGTAGCACTTTTGGCCTCTTTATCTTTCACAATTGAATTGTTTGTCATGTTTGTTCACTGCAGGACGTTTTCTCACAGTACTGTAGGTTTCTTGCGATGACCTGACCCCGCCCAAAAAAAATACAGAGCACGCAATTTCCGAACACGGTGAAAGAGGATGAATCTCATTTTGTTCCCCGAGTTTTCGGAGTAACTAGGAATTCTGGCAACCCGGAATTTCTAAGCCTCGAAAACTAGACCATACTGCGGCCTTGTTTCCTGGCTCCGGAGCTATGTCAAGGATAGTGCGAAGCACTTTGGATCATGGAACTGAGGACCAACTGTGATAAAAGCTTATGACCTGCCAGGATGATCTATCCAATTTGGTAAAGGGACAGTTGTCAGAAGTTGTCAGAATAGACTTTGATTGTCTATGATTGTCTATGATTATTTGCTCATTGTAGGGACGTACAAGTACCCCAGCTACTTCTTTGGAAGCCAGCCGCGTCGATGATCGCATCGAATCCTTGGCCACCCAGGACTCCTCAACCGTGTGTTTCAGTCAAAGTCTTCCAAGACCTTCAAGCAAATACGTGCAGACACATCCAGCAGCTCTGCAAAAAAGAACGGACGTCTCATTTTGGAGCGTTGCAGTAAGTTACAGTCACTTTTTTGCATCTTTTTGCAGTGTTTCCTTATGTATGCTGCTGATCGTATTGGCCGGTTGATGCGCGTTTTCTCTTTCTAAAGAGAACATGATGTCAAGACAGCAAGGTTCTACAGTGAAAGTGAAGATTCAACCTTTCTTCTGTACGTGGCATGTGCACGCAGCAGTGGCAATAATAGCTTCATGAGCTCTTGCGAGGGTTGACAGCTTGATGCCCCTGAATCTCTGAGATATCCAGAGATATTCTGAGAGTGGTTGCTCTTTTTGTGTTGAACCATGTTGAACCATGTTGAACCCTCCAATTCATTGGGGTGTGATGCGGTGCTGAAATTTATGACGCCAACTTGATGACACGTTATAGGGGTGGCTCAACGACTGACCTGCTGCAGATTTGTTTTGTGAGGGCATGCCTTTCGTCATATTGAGCTTGTTCAGCGCCACCTTCCGGTGAACTTCTTCCAAACCACCCCAAATTTGGTCCAAAAAGCACATCCTGTGATCTTAGTAGGGACCCTCCCATGAATATGCCATGAGTACGGTGCTGCTGGAGCCCCCATACGGCATGGGGGATGCGTCCTGTGGATATCCAACAGGAGCCGCAATGGGCCTGGCATGGAGGATGTTTCCATTGGATGTCCATTTTTGAAGCAGTTTTTGGATCATGATTCATAGCATTGGTGACGTTTTGAATGGTTTTGGTGCAGCTGGTTTTTGAATGTTTTTGGCTGTGCGTTAGGTTGGCCCCCATGATTACACATGTGATGCTAAGCTGTTAGTGATGCCAAAGGTAGGCCTTTTCCAAAGACTGCAAAGTCCAAGGTCCTTGTTTGACAATATATATATATATATATCAAATAATATATCTATATATATATATATAGATATAGATATTGGAGGAGCTTAGGAGCTAATGTCCTTGCTACATGGGAGCATCGGACATCCCAGTTGCCTGCTTTTCAGCTCCAGGAGGCCATTCTTCAACGAAGCTCAGCTGCAGTCGAAGCATTTGCTTCAGATGAACAAGATCATGGCAGGGATATTTTTGGATGATGGTGGTGATTGTTCGTGTATAATTATTCATCATACAAACCCTACAAACCCTACAAACCCCAAGATTCCCACAGACAACTACCCTCTGGTTATTTAACATAGCCATAGAAAACCCCCTATAAATGGAGGTATTTAATGGGAAAATCATCCAAAATTAGCAATTTTCCATGGCTATGTTAAATAACCAGAGGGTAGGATATTTTTGGATGATGGTGGTGATTCTACGTGAATGTTATTGTCTAGTTATTACTGCATCACGCGTTTCGTCGGATAATAGTTCGACTATGTTCAATTGTTCTCATGTGCTTTTCATGATGATGATGATGATGATGATGATGATGATGATGATGATGATGATGATGATGATGATGATTGACGTATGAAAATGTGCGGGCAAGCATGGGGAAAAACACATCAAAAGTCGGGAAAAACTGAGTAAGCAGCCGAAAAAGACTACTCTGGGAATGGTTCTTGACACAAGATTAGAAGGGATCTTGACTGTGATTGATTGCGTTGGCCTTTGAATTGAATGGTTTTGGTAATGTGCTTACCCATGCTTGAGAATGCCAAAACCTGCACGATTTGAATTTCTTCCTGTAACCCCGAGATCTCTGCCCCAAAGGAGTGGACATCGACACGTATCACTGCAATGTGGCGATCAGAGAGTGCAGGAACTGGCAAGACGCATTGCACCATGGCCGGCACGAAACCAGCGGTCGTTTGGCTTGGCTTACCAGCCAACAAATTGGGTTTGACTCAAAAGGGAGAACATGGATATACAACAGTAAGTACCCTTAGGTAGTCACACGTTGCAATGGAAAATCCAATATTTGTGATGATGACGATGGTGATGACATATGTTTGGGACGGTGCGAAAGCACATGAAACCACCAGCAACTGTGAGTCGCTTGTGCGACTGGGTTTGCTTGCACCCAACCACTGGAACATGAGACATGCAGTATCAGCCTACTGATTTGCATGGCCATTAGCACAGTATATAGTCTGGAATGTTCTGGATAGTCACCCATGGGGCGTCTAAATGCTTCTTTTATCCCCACCACTTTTCTACTATGACCCAATAATCCCCCATGATTTGTTGCTCAAATCAGTTCAACTTTGTGATCGCTTGGAAGTTTTTTGTAGGAATGCTAATTAGAATTCAGATCCTAGATTTGCAGTTGGGCAACTTGTAGCGACCTCACCAAACCCTCGACACACAGCATGGATTCTCAAATCATCCTAAAAGTTGCTCATCTTTAGTTTAGGGACCATTTTAATTTTCCCACGCTGTTGCTTTGGGCACCAGGCAGCTGCTTTCCTTCCTTCGTGGGCAAGATATCAGGCTGATTTAATGACCTTCCGTTTGGATGTTTCGATTTTTTTGTTCGGAGGGTAAAGACATGTCAAGGGGGGGGCGGGGGTATGTCTATGGCTGATACTATGGTTTTATAGGGTTGCCTCCTTCATCCAATTTTCTTTGATAGCTAATTAATTTTAATCTTGTAATCTACATATTATATACTAATATATATATTATATATAATACATATATATATATATATTATATGTATATATATATGTATATATATATATACACCAAAAACATGTGGTGTTTCAGTAGCAGTTCCAATTTCCGCACAACCATTGGATTTGTGACAGTGCCTCAGGCCCATGTTGGCAACCTGTGTAAACTTTAGTGCGTGACGAGTTGGAGAGTTGTTTTTTTCCACCAGTACAATGAAAGATTGCAAGATTGTCAGCGATGACTGGACATCATGAGGTTGAACCTTTTGATTTTTTCCAATCTACCCTCTGGACCCTCTGGCAATTTGACATAGCTGTATATTTTAGTTCGATGATTTGCCCATTTAAACATCTTCAGAGAACCACAGGGTCATTGAACCAAACCTCAGCTTGCGGACTCGCCATAGCCGCGATATCATGACGCCGGAGAGTTCCGATCTAGGAACTGGGATGGTGTGCTGGCGACACATTGATAGATACCGTAATTGCGTCCTGCAGTCAGACATGATAATCTAAATCATATTCGAGACCAAACAAAACTTGCTTCTCTCTCTCTCTCTCTCACTCTCTCTCTCTCTCTCTCTCTCTCTCTCTCTTCGTCCCTATTTGTTATATATGTATATATTATTAGATGGATTGTATATATATATATACATACATATATATATATATATAGATAGAAAAGAACAAGGTAACATTGGATTGGATTGGATTACATTCACGTATATATTTATATATAGATTCTAGATAAGATCGGATTAGATTAGATTGGATAGATATTTCATGATATTTCTATATACACAAACCTAAGGGGTCATCCCTACATTTCCCTGACTTCAGAGATTCTCAGCCACCGCAGGAGCGACACGGTGAGTTTCAACACTCTCCGCTGCCGCGTTTGGCGTCGCGTCTTACAGCTACACGCAGCGTTGCCAGCAGCGCAGCTGGAGCCAGACGCGCGGGGACCTGGGCTGTTTCCGTTGTGATTGGTGGATTTAAGTGGAGCTTTCCATAGGGGAATACCCCAATAGCTGGATGGGTTTTTTTCAGAAAACCGGGAAAACCCATGAAAATGGATTATAGCTGGGGTATTTTAGGAAACCTACTAAGTAGCACCATGGCGGATTTGACCTTCACAAATTATGGATTCAAAGTAAAAAATGGGCCCAAGATTGTCTACTGCTACGTTGAAATGATTGCAACCACCTACTGCAAAGCGGCAAATGAGTCCAAAAACGCGGAATACCTCCACAACAATTGCCTTACCCAAACAGAATATGCAACAGGCGTCGATTGGGTACTCAAACCCATGTATTGGAGAACTACACTTGATCTGTGACAAGAAAATGCTCGCTGATTCCTTCTTACAGGGGATTACAGTTGTACCACTTGATTTTGATATGACCCAACCCTTTCTGAACTCCATCAACCAAAAAAACAAAACAGCTGACACCCTGAACTTCCATTCTTCCACACCACGCCCAGCAGATCGCCACAGCTGGTGCCCCTAGGTTATGTTTGTTTATAACCCAATCCAACTACAGTTATAATATTTTATGACCACCACAGACCCAAGACTTATATACACATATATACATATATATATATATGTATATATATATATATATTGGTGATAAACCAGTTTTTCTAGTCATTGATTCATCACAACTCCCCATGTATATATATATATATTATACAGATCCCAATTTTCAGTAGTTACCCTCCAGTAAACTAATACTTCGCTGTGGAAAAAAGCATCATTCATAGATTCCTATATCCTTGGGAAATCATGGCTTTTCCACATTCCTTTTCTATGTTTACCCCAGAGTAACGAGTGAACCCCAAATCATCCCACCTTGTAGGTGGTGACCTGTGGCACTACCTTGAACGCATGCGATTGCGCACAGCAGTGGCCGACAGCGCTTGCGCTGTTGGCGCCGGGCTGCGGGACGTCGGGCATTTCTTTGAACAGCGCCGTGGTGACAGATGGTTGGCCTGACTGGGCAATGGAACTTGATGTGTGTGTGTGTGTATTGTAACATGTATTTAAAAGCATGTATATATATATATGTATAGATATGGATACATATATATATATATATTTATTCATACACAACACATATTCATTTTATTTATATAGATATACATGATTACAATACATATATTATATTCCCGTATAGAAGTGTATGATGTGTGAGTCTCTTGTCAGCCTAGTTGTGTATATGCGCGGATTGTATTGATAGACAAGGAAAAGCCATCAGGAGTGGGAAATTCTCAGTACTGTACCATGTTTGAGTACTGGAGTATCCCCAGGTCATGGACGACCATGACCTTCAATGATTTCTTTTCACCACCCCGATTCAGCCCCCTTCAATGCCCAATGTGTTGTGACTGTTGCATGCAAGAATGGCTGGCCTCTCCTTACGCCTTACACCACCTGTTTTTTTGGTTTGGAAATCTCGCTGATTGTGGTGATCTTCATTTCGGTTTCTGTCCCAAAACATGTGAAAGATTTTTCCATGCTCTTTCCACATTTGCATACATCTCCTGATTTGTTCTCTGTGTTTTTCTCTGGTTCTTCGGAAGTTGGGGCTGTTTCCACTTGTCGCCAAGGTGCCATGAGTGCCCTGCATCGAGCAGGCGAATGGCAGAAGTGCATCGCTTCTTGGAACCGCACTGGCCCTGTGAACCAACCTCGGCTGAACCGTGTTTTGCTGGTATATCCATATATCCCCATGTTTGTATCCCCATGTTTGGTGGCTGTGGTCTATGGATGTCTATGGTATAGTTGTAGATGTCGTAGTCAAAATCCTGGTAATTTTGCCTTGGTTTGGAATGATGAGGCTACTTTGTGGGAATGTTTTGACAATATGCGATTGGAACAAATCAACGGATGCGAGTTCCAGAGCATCCAGACCATCTACCCATAGCACCTGCTAACCATGTAGAGAATCGTGATCAGGAAATCTTCTACGGCTTCCCACTCCGCAGGCGGATTGAAGCTGGTTGCTGCATTGCTCACCTTGTCCAAACCTTGGGGGTCCTGAACTTCTGGAGAGTATCAAAACAAACCCAACATTCAGCAGGTGCTAAGATCTACATCTTCAGGAGTGTCTCAGTATGACTGGCACATCACAACCTGGACTCCCAGGATACATGTCATTCCTGGACTCTTCAACCAGTGTTGGGTATTGTTGGGAAGAATGCAGAATTTAGTCATTCTTCCAGTGGTTGCTAGGAAGCAGCAAGCAGGCGGAATGTCATCTCTGTACTTGGGACAGGAAGATGTTAACCACATGTATTATATGTATATGATTGTATATGTACATGTATGTTGTAAACACATAGTATATATAATATATACATTAATAATGCATAATTGTTAAACATATAGATATTGCATATTGTGTAGTTAATGTATCGAAACAGACCCAATACACATGTATTGTATAATATTGTATGTATATATATATATGTATGTTATAAATGAAATAAACATACATTTACACATATGTAGCACGCCTGTGCGTATGTACATCATCTTTTTATCTTTCATACATCACAGGAGCCAGGGATTGCCAGGCTCGAAGCCGACACCTTCTTCTGCAACCAGTGGCAGATTACCACAGCAGAGCTACGACGTGGCGCGGTGACAGCATCAGGTGCTGGGGATGCCGACTGGAGATGGCCCGAAGATATGTTTTTTCTACAGAAACCTGCCTATCTAGTCTAAAAGTATGAATTGTTTTTTTTTTTTACAATGTAATCTTATCTAAATTTATCTAATCTATGTTAATCTAATCTATCGTAATCTAATCTATCTATTGATCCATCCATCGATCCATCGAATCACTCCTTTTCCATGTATAATTAGATGCGCATGTATCAGATGATCATGCACCTGATATGTTTATTTGAACATGTGTTCATATGAATCCAAGCTAGCTGGTGCTTTCATATATGCGTGATTTTGCACTGGTGGTGATATTGTTAAATCACCATGTTGGTTGCCAGGTGTTGGTTAAATACCGTTAAATATCAATAAATCCATTTTTTCTTCATTGCTTCATTACTAAATAAAGTTTAATCAGGTTAAATCATTTTAAATCATGTTAAATCACCATTTTTGTTGGTTCAATCCCCAAGGTTCCCAGGCACTTCCCCCTCCCCCAGGCATCATCCACGACCAGCTGCTGACCGCCCTGGCCGTGGCCGTGCTGTGGCACCGCTGCCTGGCTTTGGCGCTTCGCAGCGAAGCGAGGAGCGCCAGCAGCGTCGGGGACAGCAGCGTGGCTCGGTGATGACCGGGGGATACCTGGGGGATACTGGGGACCAACATGGATGGGTTTTGTATGTTTTATTGGATGGTATAACTATGCTAGAACTTGTTCGAATGCATGATAATGGATGCAATTTACGATGGAAATTGGATGATTGATTTTTTTTGGTAATTTTAGAGGGATTTCAGGGGTATTCAACATGTTTTGCATGCAAGGTGGTTTAGGCAAAACATGTGGTTGGGGTAGTCAGATGAAATGTTTGTTCTTGCCGGGTTTGGCAACTCTACGGATCTTCCAAGTACAACTGGCATTGGAATTGAGGCAAAGCAAATCATGCGCTCTTTATATAACACCCGGTGTTTAGAAGAGAGTGACCCTTTCCGAAAAGAACAGCGGAACTGTCGTAAAATCATCTCAAGAAAGGGATCTTAATGGCCCAATGGGGATACCTCCGAGGTGATCACAAGCTTGGCGCGGAGCTGTGGCAGCTGGGCGAAGGCTTTGCTGTGGCCTAAGCAGATGCAGAGCAGATACGTCAGGCCAAATGTTGTCACCTTCAACAACTTGTTGAATGCTACTTGGCACAGAAATTTGACCAAACTCTTCAAGTCTTTAGCATTTGGGGCAGTGAAAGCATCTGACAAACCTGATGGGGGCTTACGAAGGCTTATGTAATCTTATATGCATCATCAGGTTTGCAAAGTCCCAGAGTTGGCGGGAAAATCCGCAGGAAAGCCTTGCCTTACATCCTTTGATCACCTTTTTTTGGGAATATGGATGAATTTGTTCTTTACCCGCAAAATCTACAAACTATACTATATAGATGGATAATTCCCTGGGATTGGTGACTTCACTAGCACTCGATTTGGGAATCCTGGTGGTGTCTGTGGTCATTTCTATTGGTGCTGCGCGTTGCAGCAATACCAATGCTGGCTCTAAGGCTTGCCAAAATGGTAGCGCATGGTCAACATCATTGTGGCTGCTGCTCAATGGCATTTGGGCAGTTGCATGCAGTTGCCATTTCATCCCCCCCCATTCATCTTAGGTGTGCGTATGTGTGCAAGCGCACAAGCTTCATGGCTGCCTTCCCATACCCAACACAGGTGCTTGGATCACTTACAGTAGGTCCTTAGGTTTGGTTCTCTTTTGGTTTCCCTTCTGACATCATCCCAGAATCCCAGAAACAAAATCCCGTCTCAAAGGGCTCCATCCCCACATTTGTAAATGGTAAGTCGAACAGTTTATCCCACAAAGTATCTGACTAGAGGGTGTGTGTCTTGGAAGCCGATTCCCTCAAAGCATCCCATCAGCAGCGACGATCGTGGTCTAGAATCCCATGATCATCTGCAGATATGATTCAAAGGGAGAGAGAGATACCGAGACATTACAAGCAAACACAACCTATGTGTATAGAATATCAATGAATATCAGGTTGGTTTCTTCATATACATACGTACAGACATACATGTTATTGGCTTAATCCCAAAAAATACAACGCATTTATGCAGACATGTGGCGTGTGTGTGTGTGTGTGTGACTGTGTGGTTCCCCTTTTCCTCAACTTCACTGGGTAAGCCAATTTTGGGTGTTTTCTCACATACATTTCTTTATACATGCATTGGTTGTCTGCATTATATAAATATATATATATATGCACATTGTATTGTAAATGAATGAATATATATATATATTACACATATATATATATATGTAAATGTTGATTGTCCTTATTGTTGCTCAATTTCCTTAAGCATTGAAGCAAGACCGTCATCGAGCCAGCTAAAAAACTTGGGTGTATCTGAAACATCACCTTTCTTCAATGAAATCCACCATGTTCAATGTTAACTCATGTAAAATACATTAAAATACCTCATTTTCAACAGCCAACTTGGGGCCCTGTGACCTTGGGGCCTTGGGGCCTTGGGAGGTCCTCCTCCCTTGGCCGCCTACGGCTCCGAGCCACGAGCGTCACCTTCACCGCGCTGGCGCAGAACCTGCAGAGCTGGCGCCAGGCGCGGGCGCTGCTAAGGCGGCTGCGGGTCGAGAACGTGGAGGGATCCCAGGTGTAGCTTGGAGCGCGACAGGGTTGGGACGTACCCAAAAATGGAGAAGAATGGTGAACCATGGATATACAGTAATGGTTGATCAAACTTGGGATTCATCATTTTGTAAGGAAACATTTTAAGATATTCGGGCAATTATTCGGGATATTTAGCAAAAAAATACCGTATGAAGTTTGCAAGCCAATGGCAGGGTTCCAGGGTTCCGTTCCGATTTTCGTCTCGGAGAAAGAATCATGCACCACTCCCAAACCCAGAGATTGAAACCCAACAGTCCTGCCACCAAAGGCCACGGTCAAAAGGGTGAATCTTAACCGAGGTCACCCTCAGGGGGCTGATTTGAATCCCCATGGTGGTCAAAGTAGGGCATTGAAATCAGATTTCTAAACAGAAGTGTCGTAGATAATGATACTCGGTGACTTTTTGTAACCAGCACTGATGATCCTAAGGCCCCTAGGCACCTAGATATCGTTATAGCCCCACAAAAACTCATCAGTTATAAGGAAGAACTTACACCGTGATCCCCTTTGGTCTAATCCCAGGTATTGCCTCAATAGTGCCATGGCTTCTCTGAACTGGTTCGACATGTTGCTTGTGCTGGCGGCCCCTCGGCAGGGTCTATGACTTGGATGTTATGGCACTGCGGTTGTTTCCAGGTCAAGACACTCTGATATTGTAGCGGAAGCTCCAAGCAAACAAAATGGCGTTGAAACTGGTCTCATCTTACAAAAGAACTTGTGGAAGACGTTTTCGTCCTCTGAAGATATGGCACGACCTTAACCCTCGGCACGATTACCAGGAGATGCGTTGCAGCGAGATCCTGCCACTTGGAACGTGATATGTTGAAGGTGTTATAGAAGAAATCAACCATAGGGATTCAGCAAACATCTGCATATGCATGTGGCCGTCCACAATTTGTGCAGATGAAGCTCAAAGCATCCCATGGATTCCATAGATTTGTGGTCTCAACATGTGTCAACCATTTTTCAGTCGAGTCTATCCCCAGGGATAGTCATGGATAGTCAACGCATGTCAACGTTCTTGAGATTCCATGGCATTCCATGGCACAGCCACCGAGGCCGGACGCCATTTCTCTGGGCACCTTGAACGATGCGTCCCCCTGGGCACATGCCCTGAGTCTCACTTCCGTGATGCGCGTTGCGCGGATCGGGTCCAGTGCCTGGAATGCAACCTGTCTTAGTACATCTTAGGACTGTATGCTTAGTACTGTTTATATATAGTACTTAGTTAGATTTGGGGATTTATGTTGAATTAATTGATTGTAGATATATGTAGATATATTAAGGACTATCCAGGCACTTGATTCATGCCCAGTGGCCTGGAACTGATTGAGTGCTGTTGACGTAGTTTGTGTTGCCCCTATCCCCCTGTTATCGTATTTAGAACCCTCTTGGATGATCTTGGATTGTGAAACATATAAAATCGTAATGAGAACTAAGAACCCTGCTTTCTTCAGTTTTTCCAACAGTATATACACCACATTAATCCCAGAATCTTGCCAAGTACCTTGTAGGACCCCATCCCGAGGTGTGCCCAAAAGCTTGGCCCAGAACTGGCGCATGGCCCTGTTTTTCAGCGACGAAATAAGCGCCATGGAGACGGCTCAGCGCTGGCAGGGTGCGGTGCAAATGTTGGGAGAGGCCCACCCAATGGGTAGTTCATTCCAGTCAGGTTAAGTGCGCTAGCCCCAATTGCAAGTGGACTATTGCTTTCCCTTCTTTTAACTGATGCGCATTTTTGTTGGGATGGGGGTTGGTTGTGACAAAAAGCAGATACATGAACCTAGTGTAGGCTGTTACATACATGCTGTAAAAGTTGTTTGTGAATTGTTTGTGATTGTGATGTAGTTTTTTTGAGGGTTGCGAGGTTTGAGACTCAGAGTTTGAAACCTGTTCCAGAGGTTTGTGCTTTGGCGAGGTGGCTTCACAGTTTTCACCATTTTTCACCCATGTTCAGAACATGACTAGAAGCAGTACTATAGGGGACATGACAAGCGTCCAAAACATGAATGATTCAGCCCGCTTCCTTGACCAAAGCCTGTGAGTTCTGAGACATTGAGACCTAAATCATGGGTATTCGGCCAACTCCCCCGAAAGCTGACCGAGTTTCTCAACCACCAAGTACCACTATCAAGGGCTCATTGACCATAGGTCACCATCCAGCGGATGGAGGGCGATTTGATCTTCAACCGTGCCATCCGCGCCTGTACCGAAGCTGGTGCCTGGCAGGTTTCTGGGTGCTGAAGAGAAACACAAAGGGTGGGTACAGCTGGGTGAAGTGTATGATAGGTTTTTGTATTTTGTTGTATGTTTTAGGTAAGCAATTTAGAAAATACCCAAGTGAACAGATAACTTTTAGGCAGGGCATTCAAGCTCAATTGCTCACTATTGGACATGGTGGGTCTGCATGTTTTGCAGGTTTTGATGGAACGAATGCCCACATTTTGGGTGACTAACAATAAGTTAAACAATATCATGAATTGGGACTATGATAGGGATCATTATTGGGACTATGATAGGGCCCGCGCAAGTGTGATGTTTTGTGTGGCCACTATCCATGTCTCTAAATGGCTACAACTGTATGCCTGAATATGTTCGAACATCTTGTTTGCAAGCGTGAGTACGCCAGGTTGGACCCCGGCTGGTGGTTTCCGTTTGTTGTGGATCCTTCTTTTCGCATGAAAATAAGAAGCCAATTGACTGATAATCTTTGAGAATTTCACATAGCTGTTGAACTTGTGCCATTGATGATCTACCTTGTAGAAATACCAAGGGTGGTTGGATCATGAGTGGTTGAAACCACCGGGGTTTGATGCGCACCCAAGGTAGCACTGGCGATCTTGGAACAGATGGAGAGAGAGCTGGTGATGCCGAGCGAAATCAGCTTCAATTGCGCCCTGGGTTTTACAGGACATCTTGGGCTTTGAAAAACAGTGAGTCAATGACTGTAATGTGGTTGGCGTTCTCAATCTATAGGAAGATAATACCAGTTGACTAGACAAGGTTTCTTGGATGGCTTGAAGCTGCCAGAGGTATTTAGTCGTTTTGGGATACCCAGTGGATACGTGGATAGTCCAATCTAGTCCATCTTGATTGGAAAGATATTGACAGATGTAAGGCTGTTCTGCCCCTAGCCTTGGGCCATTTGGGCCTGAAACCGAGACCTGACAACCAACCAATACATCTACAGTCAAAGAAGATACGCACACACACACATGTCACATTTGTATTACAGTTGTATGATATTGTATAATATTAGATTTACAATCATATTTAATCACGCACACACATAGAGATAATATACATATATGCAAGATACGTGCTGGTTGTTATATGCAAAATGTTGTTTTCTTTGGGCCCAGACTGTGCCCGGTCCCGAAGGTGCCATCGCAGTGTGTGCCAAGCGCCGTGAGTGGCAAATGGCTTTGCAACTGATGGAAGCGATGCAAAAGGCTCAGGTGGTGCTGACGGTTGTGACTTGGGGCAACCTGGCTGACGTTTCTGCAAAAATCCTGATTGTTGGCTGATTTTGGCTGGCAGTTGTTGATAGACAATGCTTGATGTAACTTTAATGCTTTCATCCGAACAAATAAGATGAGTTGAGAAAATTTGAATCGATTTTTTGGGGGTTGGTTGTGAGCATCAACCAGCCTAAACCTACTGCCCATCCTGTTGCCTTGGCCCCAGTGACCCTGATGATACCTCTCCTGGAGTAGATAGATTCTAGAATGGGCCTAGGACTCTAGGACCTATGGAAAAAAACGATCAAAGATGATTACTATTGATTACTCGATTTTACGTAGTATATTTCCACTGGATTCATTCCTTCGGGATATGTGAGTGACCATGACAAGGTCCAGCTTTGGGTCTGCAAATAGATGGCTAAAACCTTGGTGACCCATAGCCATAGCCAGCCACATTTGCACCAGACTATATACATGGTTTCATTCATGGTGTCACATTCACATGATGTCATATGCTTCTCCATTTTGGCAATCCCCATCAATCAGCGGAACCATTGCCAAAAATGTTTTGGAATCTGCTCGCTCCTCAGGTAGTGTTTTGGCTGCTTGCGAGGGACTGTGGGATCTATCTTTGCACCTACTACGCTGCATGTGACCTGATGAACAGAGGCTGTGGCCCATGGTTGTGTCAATAATGATCAGATATTTGAATGGATTTGACATGTAGATGTTATTTGACACATATACTTGATGGTCGATCCAAACATGCCCTTTTCGAAGCGAAGGGGTAGATCCAAGCTGAGGTCAAGGGCCTCCATTCGCTCGGACGCTTTCGCCTATGGCAGTGCTATGAATGCGTGCTGCAAAGGCAGGTGGCGCTGGGTATGGAAGGAACGGACGCGAAGTAAAGCAGTTTCAATGGAACATGGAGAGATAGAAAGAGTGAGTTTACAACATAGATCAACAAACTTGTAATACAGAGTTGGATGTGTAATTATATTATATTATATTCCAATACATTTCTTTGGTGTATATATATAAATATCTGTGTGTGCAATATATATATATATCTACATATGTATATTTATGCAATTTTGTGCGCGCATTATAAGCACGCATATGCATATATATATATATATGTATATCTACATATGTATATGCATCAGCATGCGGTTACACCGGCGGGGACCCACACCGGGGACCCACATGTTCGCTTGGGTTTCGTTGGGGGCTATGCTCCATGATTTCGGGAGGACATGAATGGCAACGTGCACTGCAGCTGTGTCCCCTGGTGAATGATGTGCTGAGCTCGACTGCCATCTTGGCATGTGCTCAAGGAGCGACACTGATTAGCTTCGGCTTGAGTCCGTTATATCCCTTCAAAACTCCAGGCTTCATCCCTTCAAATGTCCAGGCTTCATCCCTTCAAACGATGGTTCAAATGATGGACATTCAATGCCGTTCAACCGTTCATGTTGGAAACATCGGGCCTTCAACCGAAACTGTGACAACGTGGTGGACATAGTTCCGTACTGTGGGTCAGTGGGCTTTGAAGATTGAATCGTCGTGGTGCATCATCAGCAGGGCGGTGAACGGTTCACTCAGGTCTGACTGCATGTGTAGATATGATAGACAAGTGCATTTTCATCGCCAGACACAGGCATATATGGAAAGAATTGGAGAAGATATGTATATGCATATGTACCTATGACTCGACTATATAATACTATGTGTAATTACAAGAGGATCGCATAGCATCGCATAGCATCATAGATGGAACATCGCACATCTTACCTTACCCATTGAAACTTCACCATGTGATTTCAGTCGATGTCGGTCAGGTAGCTGTCACAGCCCACTTCTATGATCCAATTGAAGGTCGCACATGGCCATTCGCTTCTGCCTAATGGCTTCAATTGGTTTCAATCACCTTGTTGACTTGCTGATTGTGACATAATGTGACATTCTCATTTTTGTTAGATTGTTGGTACTTACATATCCATGTTTGATGCTGATATCACTGATATCCATATTGCCTTGTTGATTCTCAAAACCTCATGCTTATCAACTTCCCCATTTTTTGTTTCTGGTCAAATCCCAAACGTTAATTGTCAAATGCCTGTTCTTGATTGTTTGCATTGGTACAATCCCTTTTTGTTGATGCTTAAGACCTGCTAACTCCAGATTTTGTATGCTTCAACCTTGTTTGTTTGACGGTCGCACCGCGAAAAAAGGAAACACATTGATCTTAGCATCTTAAAACTTCGTCCTTGATGTTTTAACCATGTCAAATTCGTGTTTTTTTTGTTTGAAACCTACAGCTTCACACATTTCCAGTGCCTCTCGACCCGTTGTAGGAGCTCACTGGCGCTTGTCCCTTGCCCTGCTGACGCCTTGCGCGCAATTTGACGTGTGTCGCAACGGCGCGGTGGACGCCTGCGCAGAAAGCAAAGCGTGGAAAGTGGCGGAGGCTCAGCTGCAAAGTCCCTTGAGGCGGATGGGTCAAAACCGATTGATCATCAATGTGGGTAAAACAATCATAAACTATCCATTTGTGCATGGTTTATGCAACTTAATTATGTATTTATAGATTATAATATAGATATATATATATATATATATATGGTGAAATTGGGGATGGTTTATTGCTGTTTTACCCACATTATATCACATTATTACCATATGACCGGGGCAATAACCATCCAGCTATACCAGCTATTTTAGGGTACCTAGGGCTAGGGTACCAGGGTTTTTGACCCAGAACAGGATATTCTTTGGGTGTGCAGTTGGGGTTATTCATGAATATTATCTAATACTATCATAGTAATCACCTCCAACAGTTAGGATATGGGGCCCTCACGACTATGGTTCGATCTTATTAGTGGAACTGCACCCCCGGAGTGGGGGATACAAGCAACATCAAACAACCATGGGAATTGAACTGGGATATATGGTGGTATAATGGGAACAGAACCAACAGTACAGGATATGGGGGGATACCCTCAAGTTATGGAAAACAATGAAATAGCAGTTTCCCGTTCTGAAAATGATCTGCAAATGAGTGATTTTCTGTACCTGTGATTTGCCACATTGCAATCAAACAATATGCGGATTTAACCATTGGGTATTTGTAATTATGGACTGAAGCTTTGAATGCCTCCATGTTCGCCAGACATTTTTGGGGCTGCACTTAGAAGGTTTCCAAAAACGTGCCGTCTTCAATTGTTGTTTGTTGGTTTAGAACCCCATTTGGTTAGAGAGATATCAATCATAAATCTTAGTTTTCCTAGTGATACACCAGCTTGCCGATCTGGGTCCTGCAACCAATGTGGGCATTTAACTATGTAACCATTGGCGATTTAACCGTCAAACCAAGTATCAATCATTGGAATATTCCGGTGATCTGATCAAAAGGATTTGGGTGATTTCAGCATAACCCAACCATCAATTCACACATCGGGCGTTTGTGGATACACCCCGCTAGGGGATGATCATATCGTAAACAACGGGATGCAAAAATGGGTATGGCTCAAAATTATTAAGCCTATAATTGGTTGGTTTATGTTAATCTACCATTAAAGATGACCATTTTTGGTACCATAATTTTGAGCCATAGCCAAATGATAAAACAAACCAATTTGGTTCAAAGTTGGGCACTAAATCCCTTCAATGTTGGAGATTGAACCATCAACACTGCGATGTGTTCTTTGGGATGATATGGTGATAGAATCAACATATGTGGGAGATCGTTGGGGATTGACTTCTGTTTTTTTTTTTGGTTGCGCTACAACCAACGTTTTGTTTACGTGAAATTCATAAATTTGCTGATTGAATCATCACAAGTGTGATTTTATCTATCAAATTGGGTTTTCCAGAGCAGACTTATATAATCAAACACGGGCGCAAATGGGGTGTGGTATCAAATCAACAATTTTATGGGGACTGGGAATAGAATGGGATAAAACTATATAAAACTAAAACCATATGGGTTTGTTCAAAAATGAGGTTCCAATGCAATGGCAATTTTCATAGGGAATGATGAGTTGGATATACGGGAAAATTTGAGACGAATCCTTTTGGGACGGTTTCATATCGTCCCACAGCTGGGGATGATTTTTCAGATATCCATTTCAATTCATCCCAGAATTTGTGGGAAAATCCCAGACCTGGTGTTTTTTTTGGTTTAGATTTGCCCAACAGTTTCCCAACAGAATAACCATTGGATGCAGAAAACAATGATTTCAATCATCGATTTTCACACGAGTTCCCCCTCAGAGATGAGGCGACAACTCTCGGGGGACCATGCAACAGATATACAAAACCCGAAACCCAACAGTTATGTTTGTGAGCGAAACCAACTTACTCAAAATTACCTCATCATAAATCCCCATGTTTGCTGCTTAATCACCATTTTGAGTGATTTCCCAAACCCCAACTCAACCAACTTGGACACCATCCTGTGAAAAAGCAGCGCTGAGGTGTCACTGTTGGAACCTCCCACCCTGCTGTCCACCAACAGCGTTCTGAAGGCTGTGGCGGACTGGCGCAAAAGCCTTGGCACCCTGCTTGATTTGGATGTGAATTTCATCTATTACTGTAGAGTTGTAAATAACTATAGAAAACACCCCTTTCTCAACTCTGAGCCAAGTTCTGGCCCATCAAAACAGCTGGAAGTTGACACCTTCGCATATCCCAGTGATTTCCCCATTTCCGGCATGTCACTGAGGCATATTTGCTCAATCCCCGGCGTCGTGCCGCGATTTAACGACATACAGTCCCTTGGTGATGCGATTCGGAAACCGGAAGATGTGGATATTGAGGGCAAGCTGACATGGGTTGTAAACAACTTGCAATTTGCATTCAACATCATCATCCACTTGTTGGAGTCAATCATTTGGAGATACAGCCGCACCTGTGCAGTTTTTTCTGTGTTTGTCCCGCTGATGTGGGCGAAATATTTTGTTTACTTATTTGATTGAGTTTGTTATTTGTTGTGTCACCATGTTTTTTGGCTATTTAGTTCGCAATGTATTGACGTGTAAGTTTGAGAGGCCATGATTTTGTCTACCAAGAATCCTTGAAACGGTCCTGTTTTGCCTGAAATCCCGTTGTCATTGGATTGGTTTATATATATAGATAAGAGTTGTAGCAGGAAAAAACACATATTTGATAGGAAGAAATTCGGTTTCAGTTTCAACTTTCAACCGTAGATTTTCCTAGACAATCGTCCCAAAGACGTCGAATGCCTTCACCAAGTAGGCTTGGTTTTCATGGCCTGTGAGTGCCATGGTTGCAATTAGCTGGGACCCGGCACTTGGAAAGAGCCGCAACCGCATGATGTATGGTAGTTTTGTCAATATCTTGGAACCATTTGGGGATATTTTTTTCAGTCATGGGTATAGTACGGTATAATTAAAAAAGTAGCTCAATATGGCACAGAGATCCATGGATGGTATGGTTCATGAGACCCTGTGCAGCTGTAGCGAATCGATTATCCAATGGGATGTCCATCCCACTGCGAATATGAGCCGACTTTGCACGCATGGTTCGGACATTTTGAGATGGGTACCAAACTATCAAAAACTATAGCGATTGGTTTTGTGTGGCGTGACTCAGCATCAATATTGAAGACACCAATCACTTACTTTGATCAGATTTGCACAACCGCTGCCTTTAAAAAGACATCATCGGTGGTTGCCTTGATCTCACAATCTGACCATCATTGATCTCCTCCCATGGTACTGCTTCGTTAAACAGATATCAAAATTTTCCGACAAGACTCAAGACCAAGATGCCTTGATCCCCATCAAACCAGGTGCTGACCAATCATGGAATATCATATGTCCCAAGTATGGGTAATCCGAATTGATTTAGCTTGGAATATCTCCAATAAACCAGATGATACAACCCGCGCTTACAACCAATCCACAGATGCATTTTGTCCATGGCTAGTCCCCAGGACCTACCAGCCGCTGACCTCTACGACTGAAGAGATGCAGCTGCGAACGCTGGAAGTGTTGAGGGAGCAAAGGGTCGGCTGAGACGGGGGAGCAAAGGGTCTCAAAAGGGGGGGATACGCAGTTTCAAGGGTTTCCAGGATGGTATAGATATGATATATTTACCACATTTCCAGGTTTCCCAGTTTTCTGTCTATTTTGGGATGCTATGCTAAACAATGGGTGGGTGAACGGGACATTTCCAACCATGGATGTTTTCTGGAGAAACCATTTCAAACCACTCATCCCGCTGGTTAATGTCAGTCCCGGATGACACTTAACCCCTGGGCTGCTTCATTGTGGGGGCACCATTTTAATCGCAGATGACATCACAATAAAAGGGGTCCCTCGATGTTTAGCAAACTGGGGTCTATTGATGCGCGGTTGGCATTGTCGAATAAAGGTGAACATGAGAGATTTCAACCCATGGGAGTTAAACCGATTTATATAGCTCTTTTCTGGCCTTTTTTTTTTGGGGGTGGGACATGTGATAGAGAACTCAAATCCAACATGTGGGTCTTTCAGGTGTGTAAATGGTGACCGAGTATGATTGCCTAGCAGCTAGCAATAGCTGGCAGAACTGAGTATAGTGATGGAGTTTATGATCACATGGAGATGCCGGGCCTAAGAAAAAAAGGATACCCCTACAGGCCCTACAGCCTCTACATAGCCTCTTTTGTCTCTTATCTCCCCTGCAAGCATCCCTCTTCAAATTGATTTGGGGATTCCTTCTTGTTCGGACTTAAGCCCAGCGGATTTCTGGCTCGATTGCAGCTGATGGTTGACCTTGGGGCCATGGTGCCTGAAGTCCAAGATCTGCTGAAACTGTCAGAGCCAACTCTGGAAGAGGCAGGGTTAAGCCTAATCTGCAGCTTTTGGTAGAGATCAGCTGATCTCAGCAGGCATTACTCAATCTGGATTGATTGTAGCCAAGCGGCCAAGCACTTATTTTTTTTACTTGTTTGGGATTAGATTTACCCAACTGTCGAAAACTCAAACTTCAAGCAGGGGAGCAACAAACGATCGGCCCCTGTCAGGTCCAGCAAGTGTTGGATCAGCGTTTTGACCAATGGCGCCGGCGGCCACAAGATGCCACCAAGACCATGTGTCCAGATGAGCAGTGGCTGCGATCTACCCCTGCTGGTTGATGATGATAGGGGGTTATACTACTATATCCATCTATATATATATATATATCCAATATATTGAGGTTTATCACAATCTGAGTTGAGCTTTTGCAGCTTCTTTTGTGCCGATGCGGGGCCATTTTGTTGACATGTGTTTTCCATGTGGTTTTTAATTGGGTAAAAGGGAACATCTAACGTGACAACAATGGGCAATTCCATACGACTTTTTAATAGCAACGTTCATCCATTTGTACATGATTTATTGAATTTTCCATTTTAATCCATGTGCGAAATGATTGACAATTGGGATCATTTGAGCCATTTGCAGGTGATCTTGCATGATGTTCCATTTCAAAACGTGGAGTTCCCACATGCTTGCTTCCCCAGCCTACATGCTGCATGGTACTGGCAAATTTGCGAACATTTGCCTGCAAAAAACATGCCCAATCGTGTAGCTGTAGAAAACATGGCAATCCCCAAAAAGAAGATACTTCTTTTAGAAATAGAGTCCAATCCTGAAATACTATAAGTGTTTAAAGAATCCTCCTGAAGGAATAAACCCCAACAAGTACTACACTCTGGCAATCAAACATGGCTTGCTTGAAAACCACCCTTCACCCTTTCGTTCGCTGATTTTCCCAGCCAGAAATCTCAATTTGTTGGGGGATTTCCCAGCTAGCCAGGTTGAATGGCCAAGAGGGCCAAGAGGGTATCCCCATTGTTTGTTGTTTGTATGCAGTTCTATTCCAAAAGAAGACCATTTTATACTATATTATCATATTTCAGGGCAAAACAGATCGCCATTAAAATCCTATTAAATCACCATTTCTGGCTGGCTAAAATCACCATGTTTGTTGGTGAACAGCCAGAGGGTAAGATATTTGCCACACTCCCCTGTAGAATTTCATGCTTCTATGGGATGGGTCCCACTTCGATGATCCCAGATCTGGCTTGGCAACGACCCGCAGCACGACCCCAGCGGTGCACGTCGTGCACGTTTTGGAAGCCATGCGACTGGGGGAGGCGCCGTGGCAACCCCGCAGGGGGTTGTTGGCCACTCAGAAGAAAAATAACGGAGATTGAAATGGATTGAACCCATATAGATTTGCAGCCAGCAACTTTTTGCCAGCAGCTTTTTTGTTTCACAGACTTTCGCCGCCTTTCACCAGTTTCTTTAACCAGCCAAAACAAGGATTCAACCATAAAGCATGAGAGCTCAAAATATCTTATTTATTTTGAACAGTTGTTGCGAATTAAGATGGGCATTTAAACAGATGGTAACAGAGGAACTCTGGATTTGAACATTGCTTAGCCAACTAGGCTAAAGTCAGACGAGCAAACAAACATCTTTGGTTTCAGCAGCGGACAGATTTCCACCAATGAACTGGATTCTACGACGCTGTCCTGCATAGTCCAAAAGCTTGAAGGGCTGGTAGGGTGGACAAGACACCGACAGATCTCCTTCAGACTCTCTCTACAATCTGGAGGCGGGGCACGCCCAAATCCTTCCACAGTTCTCGTGAGTCTACTCTACCTTCTTCAACCTTTCTCAGCCTTCTCTATCCCTCCTCTCTCCCTCTTTTCTCCCTCCTCTCCCACCTCATCCTGGCTTTCACTGTGATAAGGCGATGGTGTGTCGGTGTACTGCACGCTCTCATCGACCTCCCAGTTTTGTCAACCTACTCACATGCCCTCAACGCAACTTCAAATCATCCAATCCTACCCTCAATTCGGGTTGAAGATCATCCGTTCCTTATTCATTCTTTGGTTTTATCGAAATAGTTCGAAGCCTTTTGTCAATGAACAGAAATGGGAGTAAGACGGTGTAGCGGTATAGCAAGCATTTAGAAGGACATCACTGAATACATGGAACTAAAGCACGCAATCAAAACCTCATCCAATCGCTTGGAAGGTGGGAACGTCATTCTGCGCCTTTCGGAAAGTGGTGTGCCAGCCATGCCTGGGAGTTCCCAGAGCTAGAATACCCCCGATCCATACCAAAACACAGGTGATCCAGACCGATCCATACGTCCGGATCACCGCGGGCCGATCCATACCCGAATTTTGACGAACACCCATATGTATGTATATATATATATATATATGTATTTATTTATTATATATATATATTTAATATAAATATAATACATATACATAAATATTATAGAATATTGACATGTGGTAAATACATATGTATATGCATTATCTATATATATATATATTATCTATTCATACAAACGTGTACAAACTATAGAGATGTATATGTCCCAACTACATCGTCCACCATGATCATTATCGTCGACCCCTTTCATCAACCCATGGCTGATAATCCATCCCCAATGATCCAATTTTACCATGTGGAGGTAGTATAGACATGTATAAACAATATATACCACCTAGATGTTGTTGTTGTTGTGGTCCTCTCTTGTTGGGTAAACTTGCTACATTAACCATCCATAACAAGGAGATCTAATGAAATCCAGTGAAACTTGTTGAGACTCCAAGGGGTCGCAGGTGGAGACCAACATTTTCCATTTCACCGCTGCCATCAGCGCTTGCGAGAAGATGGGCCACTGGCCCCTGGCGCTGCAATTGCTGGAGAGGATGTGCCAGGCGCCGGCGAGCAGTGAGGGATCCAGTTATTATTTTGTTTGATTCAACAATCTTGTAGAGTGTGAGGGCATTGTGTATGTACATGTATATATATATGTGTGTATGTGTATACATATGCATATATATATAATGTTTATCCATTTGACTGGTGGTCTTAGTTTTATTTTCCATCCCCAGGAGGATGATCGGGGTTGACACCACCGATCAGATGTTGGTTTGTGTTTGCCAAGTTGGGGCAAAGGTCATTGGCAGGCGGATGCAGGCGGAATTTGTTGAACCTTGATTGAGCGCTGGTCTACCTTTCCTTCAAGAAACACAGTCGTCAACTAACAGAAGGTTGGTATTTAAACCAATCAATGACCAGTGGTTTTTGTTCAACTACAGTAGATTTGAGTTTCCCATGGTAGGCAAATAGGTCTTCAGTGATGTTTTTCATTCCATTTCCATCCCCGCTTGGGATGCGTGGCATGGCCCAGGTACGTGTGGTGGAAAATGTTTTCAGTACCTCGGCTTCAGTTTGATTCTGGAGGACAACCAGGGATGTCCACTGACCGAGTTTGGGGCATGGCAACACTTACCTGCAGTGCAAAGTTTCAAAGGTGTTTCATGATGAATTGTTCTGGATCGACTTTGCCTTGTGACTTTCAACGCAAGATTCCAACACTTTCCTGACTGAACATGCCAACGCTCCAGCTAGACATCTTATAGTCGCTGAGTTGGGATATGGGGATACAATGAATAGTAGAAAGGATGCAATCAAAGAAATTTCATGGTTTGCCTGCAACATGTTTTCATGCTTCAATGATGTCTGCAAATGAACCGTCAGGCAATCCCACAGTTTGAACCTAGAGGTTCACAATGCCGGTGTCTACAATCTAGAATCTGTTCAAATCTGTTCAATATATATATATATATATATATTTGTTATTTATAAATACATTTGATATCAATTGATTGCTGACATTCGATCCAAACTTCATTGCGCCAGTCCATAGAGAGAGTTCTTCTCGCCCAAAAAAGACGGTAGAATATGTAGAATTTTCAATGTTTGTTTTTTTCATGATCTAACCGCCAAAGAAATGAGATTATTGAAGCTCCATGGCCTTCATTCTTGTTTGGGATGCGTGGCACCAGTTCTTGGCCTTTGAGGCTGTAGTAGCTGCATCAGTGCATGCGAAAAAGGCTGCCAGTGGGAAGCAGCTCTGCACCTTTTGGGGAGCATGGAAGAGACATGGCTTGGGAAATCCCGGAACTAGCCATGGAGGTTTCTAGCTATGAAAATCATTGATACATCATCTGAACGTAGTAGCCTTGTTGAAACTGATAACACACGCACAGATATGTATATATATATATATATATGTATACCTAGATTATAAAGGTCAGGGGCATTCATTTCGGGAGCTGTTGGGAGGCTTGAATGGCAGGTCTTCCGTTGACGAAAGCCTTCTCCAGAGCAATCGAATGACCAGACTAGTGTTTGAGGTGTGGTTTCCCATTCAGGCTGAGGTCCAAAGACCCACTACTTGGCTCCCGCCCAGGAATCAATGATTTCACCGAATGTCATCACCTACAGCAGCTGTGTGAGTGCTGGTCTTGGGGGTGATTCTTTTCCAAGTTGTTTTCACCACAAAGTGGCAATAAAACACAGGATGTTGAAATGGTGCATGTGTTTTCGATGTGAGATGTGTTTTATGTGTTCAATCGCTGGATCTTAGGAACTAAATTCTCGAATAACATGAGATGTGTTGAAACCACGGGCCAGACGAGATCGCATATGTGTTTTGTCTCAAGGCTTCCTCTATCCTGCCTGCAAGAGCCATATTAAGGTGGTCGGTCTGAAACATATACATTGGTACAGCACAGTCATATCTTGCAGCACAGTCATATCTTGCACTTGCAGCACTTTTCTTCACTTCTTGTGTGTATGTTTACGCCTACGGCAAGAGTTTACGATGCATGTAGAAATCATATCCACTGACGGAGACGTTGGACCCCGGACCTTCACCACTTTGCAATGCCATGCTGTAACGAAAGGTACAGATATATCTTGTTGGCAGTTTGGGCTATTTGGCGGCTTCCAATCTTGAAGCATACTGCCATAGCATTGCCACAAGGTGCTCTGGCGAAAGGTGGTCAGTGGCAGGGTGCCCTGAGCCTTTTGGATTTGATGACACGTGCAGAAGTTGCACCCAATGACTTTACGTGCCTTGGCCTGAAACGGGAGGTTGGAAGACCCCCTCTGGGGGTTGATAATCCATGTTTTAGTAAGAGGAGCCACGGGGAAATAAATGGGGATGGATATGCATGGATCAAAACCCATGGGTTACCAGCTTTTTCGGGATGAACATCCATTTGCCAGCTATTTTGGTGTGAAAACCAGGGTACCAGGGTTTTTCTCCGGCTTCCGAGCAGTTGCTGCAAACAGAAAAGAAACACAAGGGTTTTTGACCCATGTCCAAATGGACTTGAGGCCCACTATGCTCCCTTTCCAACGTTCCAGGTACAGTTCGGCCATCATTGCTTGCTCTGAGCCTGGTGAATGGCAAATAGCATTGGAGCTATTGACTGTGACGTGGCTCCTGTTCATGGCCTCGGAATGCCTCGGATGACTCATGGTTGTAATCATGTCACCCTCGTAACCTTGGTAAGTCAGAGGTTGGCTTTGGCTGACACACTCGTTGGGACAGATCTTGATTTGGGTGAGTGCACAATTTTCCGATGCAAGTCGGGCCATAAAAGTATCTCACTTACAAGGAGGAACATGTTTATGTACAATTGGGCTTACCACAACATACATATGTACTTTATTACTTTTATCTAATTATGTATCCATATACGTACGAAGCATACACATGTGTACATATAATTATATAATATATATATATATATATACATACAGACACACACACACACACACACACACGTATATATATATATATATACATGTTATGACTGTTTGAGTTGTGACCGTTGCCAAGGTTGTTGTGGTTTTTGAAATTTGTGCATTGCACTGCCTGGCTGAGCCAAGGCCATGACAACAGCAGAGCTGCCTTTGGACAACTTCAGTTGTGCCAGTGCCATCAATGCCTGTGCATCTGGTTGCTTGGCCAACTAACAACTGGGATTTCACATCAAAAAACAATGATAGACTGGCGATGTGAGGATATAGAAGCAACATGGGTTTGTCATTCGTCTGAGAATAGGGGGGGGGCTTAGAATTCGCCATGGCGAATTCAGCCAGAAAAAAATGATCATTCACAAGATTCACCAGTGGATTTAAGGGTACGCTATTTTCAGACCCAGCTATTGTTACTGGAAGGGCCGGTCCACTTGTGTAAGCAGGTTTATAGCCCCATCCAACTATAGATACTTCCAACTTACTGTACCTATCAGGGGCCTTCCTGTAGGTGGTAAACCCAATGGTTTGTAAATTCTATAGTTATATACACAATAATCATTGTTAGCCTAGTGACTATGTTTGGGATGTAATAGACCTGATGTTTGGTAGGGGATACTGGGTTTTGCCAGCAAGAATGCGGTCCAACTAGGACCATTGGGAATACAATCGTACAAAAATCAGTGGGCTATGGTTGGGTATGTTGATATCATTATATGATTTGGATTTATTTGGTTGTCGGGTTTAGAGTATGTCCGTGTGTTTAGTTCCGCCTTAAGATGGTGATCCCATTCGTCTAATTGGTCAAACCACAAAGCAGCTTGGGGCAAAAAAACATCAGGATCAGAAAGAAAAGACTAAGAAACAAAGCAATCCAGATCAATCTGAGCATCACAGCATGGAAAGAAACCGAGTTTTGTTTCCCTGGAAGTCGTGGGCCAGTGGGACTCGCATGATGTTCTGTGGAAGGTCCCCTAAGTTTCTCACAAATCCATGATCACCCTCCAATGAAGGCGCAGCATGGGAGCAAGCCGCAAGCCTTTTAGTCACTTGGTAGATTGCTGCAGAACACCAGCAACTGCAAGTGGTTCTTCGCATTGCTCACATGTCTGGATGGCAGCTGAAGTTTCATTTCTAGGGACTGGCACTTCCCGCAGCTAATAAGGACACAGGCTGTAGATGAAGACCGTGTTGATTTGTTGTAACTGTTGCAACTGCTGTAATTTGGGGAGATTCCATGCCAAACACCGCTCCGGCAATTTGTTGCGGATGCTTTTGGTACCGAGTGTTTGAGCGCATTGAAGCCATGTGCAGCTGGTGCCTGTTTGGTGAACGAGAATGGAATGAAGAAGTTAAACAATGTGAACGGTTTGAATCCTATACTGATTATATCCCTCATGAACCAAGAAATGACCAAAGTCATAGTCATCCATAGTTTCCGAGTCACATGGACAGTTTTCAAGATCCTCAGATTCGCCAGTGACATGGCCCACCTTTTCCATCCCTTTCCCACGGCAAAAGAACGGTGCAAGGCCTCCCGGGGTGCTGCTGCAGATGTGGTGTGTGTGAATGCCGCCCTGAGTGCCTTTGAGAAGGGCTCGCGGTGGCAGAATCTTGATGTGATGTGGAGGGTGCTGGCATGAACAAAAGCGAACAAAGATGGGGGGTTCACTACAACATACTACAACATCTTTCATTAGCATGATTCGACTAGTGACTAGCTTTGTTGTTTCCTGACATTAATTACAAGTGGAGAGGTGCCAAGCTGGTTTTGGGCTTTGATACTTGAGACAAAATATGAACCACCCACTACAGTAAGGATTTCGAAATCAAAGCATGAGTATAATTATGGATCTACATGTTTGACCTATATACTATTAATTACTATTGCTTATGTTGGTGAAGCTAGGCTGAGAGAAACTGCATGAGTGTTGATTCTGACCCAAAGGTAAAATGGATACAATATGTTTGAAAAGGATGCGAGGAGCCAAGGGAAGCAATCCCGCGATCGAAAACATGTCATCAGACAATGTCAACAATGGTCCCAAAGTCATCCAAAGGCTACGACCATATTGATAATACCAATGAGGTTGCATTTACCCCTATGCATTGCGCAGTCAACAACTACAAGTGCACGTGCCAGGGATGTGTCCAATACTCGCGCAGGTGTATATGTATACATGAAATACATGTATGCACATTACACATTTAGTTTGTTTTTGCATCATGGCAATGCTTTGCACAAGTTTGTATGTGAATTATAAATGTAATATGTTTATATTCATATTTACCGATCCATACATACCCACACACATGCCTACGTACCTACATACCTACCTATACAAAGTGTGCCTTACATTTATATATATATATTATACCCATAGCCCATGCATACCCAACCTGCCTACGTGCATAGGTACATACAGACATTGTCTACATGTACACATCACAATGACATTGACATGGGGATTCAGCCGGCACCCCCGGGCAGGTGATCCATCATTGGGGGGTTCCCTTTGGGAGGTGTTGGTTGGATCCACGGCATGGGCATATTTGGACCCATGTTCGGGAACATCTATGAAAATCTCCGGGGAATACCTGAAATGACCAGAAATTCATGATTTGAATGATAAACGCGATGTTTAGGATTGCACATGGACCCAGATAGACCATTCCTTCCATTTGTTAATGGGAAACATTTCAGCAAAAACTCATATTTCGATGGGAAAAACAAGGTGTACTGTAGATTTGTTTCCTGAACCCAATCCATTAGATGAGGCATGCCCTGCACCTCTTTGACCGCATGGCAGGGCTGCAAAAGGACAGTGGCATGTCATGGCGGGGTCTTGACAATTCTTGAGAACAACAAAGGTTGGTTAATGGAGATTGGAAAAGTCAGCAAATCCCTGGGTTTTTTGTTATGGATTCCCTGGGTGATTTGAGACATTTCGAGTTGGCAGCCAGAATTGAGGAATTCATATGTGTCATTTCCCACTCATTCCTTAGTTAATTGAGTGCCACAGTGCCCCAGTTAAAAGGCCCGCGCACCGCCCTTCCATCAATTTTTTCAACAGGACATCATTGAAAAAATCTGTAAAAAACAGGGCCGACGTCTCAGACTGGCACCTTTCACCAAATGCCCTGCACACCGGAAGTGAGATCCACAAAAGCAGAAGGTAGCCTTGATACTTCCGGCTTCAGCTTCAACTCTGTGACAGTGAGAGAGGCATCCGTTTGACCACCTCCCAAGGAGGTATGGTTCAGCCGCCTCATTCCTGATGGAAACTGCATTTGGTTCTGGGGTGTTTCTCCCCTTTTCCTGACAAGTTTTGGAGGCACCTTGATCCCCGCAGTGAGTCAGGACATCTTCAGCTACAACTCCGCCATCAGCGCTTGTGAGAAGGGCTCACGATTGCAGGAGTCGTCGCACCGCGAGACAAGTGCAGGGTCAGAGGATGGTAGATTGATGTTAGTTGCGCATTTGTTGCGGTTAGTTAGTTCGGGTACGTTCGGGTAGAACGTGATGGTGGGGTGGTGATGATCATGTATCGGGATAAGTTCTAACGGCCTCACTGCAACGTCGCTAGAAGGATGGGTAGTAGCGAGAACCAGCCCAAGATGGCCCAATTGGTGAATTAATTATTATGATGATGTATCCAGATGTACAGTTGGTGATTGCTTCTGTGATGACGAGGATCTCTTTACCAATCCAAATCTGCCTTGATGAAGTCTGGACGTTGGCATCACGCCTTGTCGGGCTGGCAAGCTTGCCAGCATGTGCCTAATCAGGCTTTGCAAGCACATTGTGACAAGAATATGTCTAGTTATATTATACATTATTATACCATCAAATGCAATATAATTAGTTGTATTTCTTACTCAGCTTCATGAGAACACACAACTGATCTGGAAATTCTATTTATTCTTGCGAGCTATCCAATTTTCCTCAAGTTCAGATGCGGCTTTTCAGATTTAGTTACCCTCGGCAGGACGGCCTGGAATTGTTGGATGCTCGGCAGAATGGCCCAATGACATGCCACCATTGAAGGTGAATCTATGGTGAATCTATGGGTAGCATCTATCCAATTCTAGGGGTTTTATGTTAGGTGTTTTGTTTAGTGGGAGGTTCTCGATAAAATCCAAGTATAATCCTGTGCCACCGAACCCTGAAGCCCGGGACAAAGCCAGTGGTCAGGATATGATGTGCCTTCACGAGTTGCAACCCGATGTGTTTACCTTCAGCAGTTTGATCAGTGCATGTGAAAAGATCCATGGCTGCAACATGGGAAACACTGCCACTGTGTCTTGCCAAAAACCATTGGTGCATGGGCCCAAAGTAAATTATCTGAATTCTTCTCCTTGACTAGGAGGGGCCAACTTTAAGCCAACTTTGCCAATGAGGGGACCCGCAGAAGAAAAAATACACGGAAGCATGAAGCATGTGTTGATCAAGTTTTACTACCTTGCGGGAAATAGGACACTGCATTTTCAATATACATACATGAATGCTTCTTTCAGTAGTCAGTGTCCTATTTTTATTTTCTTTGTTGGTACTTGTTGGTCATTTGGGGATGTGGCCAACCCTCAATCGTGCAGGACTGACTGCAACCTCCTTGGCAGATTTTACCACACTTGATGGTTCGTAGTTCTGGAATGTTCTGGCATAAGAATGGGCACATGTTGGACCTGTGAGAGATCATGATTTCCCAGATATGAGCAACTGTCTTCTAACACTTTTTCGTTTGTGGGACAAACCTGGGTTATACACCCATGATCCCTCCTACCACGCTATGCAACAACATGCAACAACTATGCGGGGAAATCCATTCCAAAATATAAGCCATTCCCGATTTGCCATTCGGAGAGCTTAGGCTGAACCAAACCAATTTGGGGTCTACTGTTGGGTTTGCCACTTTGCACTAGGCCTGGCTGGAATCCTCCGGCTGCCGTTTTATCCTCCGGGCTGCCGTTTCTTGTTTTCTCACGCTGCCGGAATCAATCCTCAATCCAACCTGGCAATGAACAAGTGCCGATGGCAATGTTTTTTTTCGAAAATGATGTGCTCAGGATTTTCCCATCATTTTACCAAGAAAACAGCAACACAATTCCCATTGTCATGATTTCACCTAGGACCGGCCACTGGCCCTTGGCCTTGGACCTGCTCTGCAACATGGGGCGCTGGGCTGTGCGACCGAATACGGTGACGGGACGGGTGAAAGTGGGGGGGTTGGACATTCCCATGTTTTTTTTTTGGGAATGATCATGACGAATTCCATAGAAATCCATAGAAATTCCAATAAATGCGTATGTTTATGGTGTTCAATCATGTTCAATCCGAATCGGGAAGTGGCAGGTTTGAAACTTATACATTCCAATCATGATTTTGAATGATGTTGACTCATAATTACCCAGTGGGGCATGGACATGCGGCATACCGCCATTATATAAAACACATGTTTTGGGTTGACATATGTATAATCAAACTATCCTTATATATATATATATACCTATATATAGTATATAGATAAACGAGCAAAGACGTTTTGGATTTTGCGACGCACGATTGATCTGGGCACCAGCAATCGGAGTTTTCCAAACCGATACGTCAGTGGGATCGCAGCGCAAGAAAAACAAGCAAATCTATCAGAACAGCTTGGATTGAGGCACCACAACGGATAATTCAAAGCAATGATGGCGAAACGCTGCAATACGTGCACTGGCATGTGATCCGCACAGCTTCCAAGGGCCACCTGGCACCTTCTACGATCTTTTGGCATAGAGATCTGAATGGCAATCGGAAATCTCTATGAGAGTCTGTTTCAATGGGAAAAACATAGAACCAAGTGAGGGATTTTCCCGTTGCCATAGGGTAAAGTAATGTGGTTGAACCCTGGGTATGGGAAACACCATGTTCAGATAGCCCAAGAAATGGTATAAACCATGGCTCACTTGGGCATGGTTTATCACTGAGTATACCATATGAGCCATGGTCAAAACATTCCTTCTGGTTTATATTTTGCGGTCATCCACCGGCCATTCTTCAGAATCCTTTTGTTGCTGGTGAAATGCTATCCATGTTCTTTGGTTAAAAAAACATGGTCACTATAAGTATTCATCATGTACCTATTGATGAATCCCCAATTTCGATACAGTGGATGGTTCAGAACTCCTACACCAATTCATAGGTGGTAAACATCCCATTATAGGCTTTCAAGGGCTTTCAACCATCCTTTTGGTGCAGGATTTCTGAACCATCCCCAGTACCCTCTAGTAAACTAACATAGCCATGGAAAATCACAATTTTTTATGGGAAAATCCACGAACTAAATGGCCATTTTCAATAGCTATGTTAGTTCACCAGAGGGTATGTTGCCAGGTGAGCTTCAACGCATCCATCAGCAGCATCAGCGCCGCGGGAGCGTGGCAGCTGGCGCTGGAGCTCTTGCGGATGCTGGAGATGCAGCTGGTGCCTTGCAGGACGAGGTGTCAAAAAAAAGGTGATGATTATCACTACATGTCTGATATCAAGCAGGATATCATGTTGAAAAATATGTGAACATGATGGTTGATTGGGTATTTCATGAGGATTCAACTAGTCAACCATCGAATATGTAGGGCTTTTAACATGGTTTAAGCATCAAACAAGGGGATGTATTTTAATTGATCAATGATGAATAATTGCTGGTTGATGATTACCTGGGGGTTCTACTATGTTCTACCATAAGCATGAGGGATGGTCAAAATCCTTTGTAGGGAACCCAGTAGCCAACCATGATCTTGGGGATTTTCCAATAGGTCTTTGGCACTGCTTGCCTACTTCTCCGTACATTGGATGAAGGTCCCCGCCCCCAATGGCGATCAGTGAGGAGCTGTCACCAGTCAGCTGGGATAATCAATCGAACCTAATCTACCTATCTGCGAACATGGCCATGACATCCCCTTGGTTCAAGGCTGCTTCCCACTGTATCTAGTCAGGTTCCAGATGCCGTGTCTGGCCATGCGGCCATCAGTGCATGCGAGGCTGGTAGGCATTTCTTATCATTTGTTGATATTCTTTGTTGTGGGTCAAAATGGGGGCAAACAAGCGGCTCGCAGAACTGGTCACGTTAGGATTTGGCCATTCAAGTTCTATCAATGGGAATTCCAGGATCCTAAATGGAGGGTTCTGTACCACATAAAGCATCATAAAGCCATCTTGGGAGCATGCCCCCATACATTACATAGAGCTTATATTTTTGACCGTCCAAGTCAGTGACTCCCAAAGATATCGCCTTTGGAGAATCCGCCAAAGACTCTGCCAGGAGTGTGGTCAGTGGGAGGCCGCACTGCACATTTTGACATGCTGGAGTCTGGTCAATCAAAAAATGTGGAACCAGTGTTTGCAAACATGTGAATGACCCATTTGCAGGATTTCCACGCATGTCAAGCATAGCTTGAGAGCTGAATGATGATGAAACAGCACACATATTCCATGATTTTCCCTCAGGGCGTTCAGTCTGCCAAGATGTGCCAAGTAGTTACATGGAACTGTCGCAGGGGGATCTGCCAGTTTCCTATATACTAAGATGTACTACAATTCACTGCGTGTCTTGAATGAAGTGTCGGATTAGTAAAATGGTAAGATTCCCTTACATATGATTATATTGGGGGGTCTGGAGATCTCAAGGCAACGATCTTTGGCGATTTTTGGGTCGAGACCCACCTCCATCCGTGGTCGTGGTCACCGGGTAAAACCAGTGGCCCAAATACTTGGTTGGCAAGTTACCCCAACCCACAGACGTTGATAGACTTTGTTCAAACATCGTGTATGTATATAGTACAGTATATATAAATACATATTCTGTATGATTTATGTTCTGACTCTATTTAACAGTTTAAAACCGTCAGTACTTGGCACCATGCAGAATAATTTAAGCCAATTTACCAAGGTCAAATTGAGGTTCCACATGGCTCCTAGTCCCACTTTGGCTTGGTCCCCGACACACCGTTTCGTTGGTAGCTGAGGATGCCGTCCAACGGCCTTTCGTTTCATGTCATTGGCGTGAGCAGTGCCATCAGCGCCTGTGACTCTTGGCACGGCTGGGTGCATGGTGAATCCCAAATGCCCAGATCAAACACCAACCACAAAATGGCATGAACAGATCAAACAGATCCAATACTCCATGACACTATGAGGTGATTGTTTTACATTGCGGTGAAGGGACCAATTTGACCCACAAATTGGCCATTGCTTTCCATGGGAGGCCATTCAACCAGTTTGTGAGGCCAATCATGTTGGGCCCCCAACGGTCGATGCTGAAGGTTAGGCTCACGACCAAGCAACAAAGCGCGAGGAGTTGTCACACGCTCTACTTATCTCTACTTGGTGGCGCAGTTGGACCCACAAGTAGTTATATAACTTATACAACTGTTGTATAACCAATAGTTCTAGGGGTTATATCCAACTTATGGGTGCTACAAGCTCATGGCTGATACCCATGAAAAAACCAAGCGTACTCCCAGAAGACTCCCAGATAGCATTGACCGGAGGTCAAGAAGTTGACTAAAGTTGACTACACATTCATTAGCTGATGTCATCAGAATTTGAAGAAACAAATCCTTGCCTGCTGAATTGGCTTCGCATTTGTATGTGCAAAATAGATACTGTAAGGAAACCTGGATTCCTCATCACGCCTATTTTGGATGCTCAGCTCTCCATTTGAAGTGTCAAAGCCCACACAATTTGGAGTCGTTTAGATTTCAGGACCATATATCTATAATAATCATGCAATTTGGTAGGTCTCCAACTGACCACGTTCCATTGGATCATTCAAGCAATCAATTAAAAGTCACGAGCTTGTGTGAGGTATCCATGAAACATTCCAGTTGTCAGTGTAGGTCCGATGGCATTCCCGCCGCAAGCTCCTGGCTCAGGAGAAGAGCAGTCGTTGGATGGAAGCACTGCAGCTCCTTCGTAACATGAACTCTTGGAGGTGCTGAACCCAGCCCTTCTTAAACCCTCATTCTTGAGTTTTTTTTTGGGGGGAGGGGCAGGGTGATTAAACCACCCCCATGACTGGAGGAAGCAGAATCTCTCTAGTTTTTTCTGCTGGGGGGTAAGTGTTTTTGGAGGCCTGTGGTGGTAGTACCTGAGGTATCCTTGGGTATGCTGGGGTGTGTGCCGAGGAAATCCTTGGAGAACCAGGGTTGGCAATAGGTTTGTGGCACCCAGCTGTTGTAAAGACATCAGGTTCTGTAGTGTGGCAATGTCACGATCAAGAATGTCTTTTGACGGGGGGAACCCATCTTGACCTGAAATCGAAGAAGATAGCACTTGGCACTTCCCCTGACAACATGTAACATCCAACACATCCTTTGGGTTCAGAGTCCCGTTGAAACCGATTGAAACTCCAAAATGGCTTGGAGCCGCTCGCTGCGCAGATGCCAGCCCAATGACATCAGCTACAACAGTGCCTTGAAAGCGGCCGAGACGGCGGGGCGCTGGCAGCTCTTGTTGCTCCTTGGCAGAACAGGAAGGCTCTGTAAAAGGTGGTGGTGCCCAGTTAGTACGTGGGTTGCAACCCCAGTTAAAAATAGGCTTAGTCCACTACTTCATTTATAATTGGGGTGGGTTTTGCCCCACTTACGAACTGATTGGTGGTTTCAAACATGTGATGTCCAGCCTACCTGGGATGATGTTTCCGAATGACCAATTTTTCCAAGATGGCTTTGGAACCACCAAGCAGTTTTCGCTGTCTCTATTTTTGTATCCTCGTTTTACGGTGCTTTACATTTCAACGGCTGGGGCCCTATAAGATGAACAGGGCTCAGAATATGTTCAGCTTAAGAAGTTTGATGACGTCAGCTCAGTGGCAGCGACATGCCGATTTGGGTGCAGGATCCTGTTGTGTAACAGAAGGAAGAAGTGGAACCCCGATGGGCTTTGTCCATCCTTGGACAGCCAGTTTCAATTGATTGGAACGTTGCTGATGCTGCTGAAGTCCCAAGTCTCTGTTGGTTGCTGGGAACATTTGCAGGAGCTCCCTGCATTGGAGGATTTATCAAGCCTTTGTTTTTGATGGCACCAAGAACAAGGTCTCCTGTAGAAAAACACCATATCACCTCAAATCAATCCATTGAAACCTTCCCTCCAGTCCTTCAGTCAGCCTCCCAGGTGCTTGTTAGAAGAGATGGAGGAAGTCTTGGGGGCTGCGACCAGGCTGCTGGAGAGGGGCCACTATGAAAAACTTTGATCACCTTGGATTGGGAGGATGGCAACGCCAACACGATATGAACGACCTAAATGATATAATAAATATATATATAATTATGTGTGTATGTATGTAGTTATAGCCTATATAGCATATTGGGGATAGATTGATAGACAGAATTAGATAGATAGAACATTTCAGTTTTAGAACTCCCCCAACATGATAGAACAGAACAGTTTATTTCCCCAACATACCTCAAAACAGCATAGCTTTCGTTTTCCTTCAGGGTCGACTCTAAGGACCTGATCGCCTACAACACCGCAACCATGGCCCTGAGCAGCTCCATGGCAGGCGGCGGCCTGCTGGGCCTGCTACGGTTGTTGAATGAAGAGCTCCCCTGCGGAGCTGCTAGGAGCATCAAAATGTCCATCCAGGGCCGGTGAAATGGTCCGAGCCCAACAAGAATGGTGAATCCGCAACACAGGGGAATCATTGGCTTAAGGCATATATCAAGAGGCCTGTAAAGATCACTGACATGATGCTTGAATGATATTCTTTGAAGGGGTTTTCATACATATACATGAACATGCGTATACATCAAAACTGTGGAAATTTTAAATATCCACCTGGATAATCTGGATAGATGATTGTTGGCAGTGGTTCCTCGATTGCTGGGTGATCTTCAAATGGGATATGTTACCAGTGACCATATTGACCACTGATGCGCAGGGGGAACTGAAAAGTGATCCACTTTGCCACCGCGCCCTGCATGTCAGAGACATGCAAAATTGTTAGGAAAAGTGCTTCTGATAAAATACGATAAAATACCATTGGGCTTAGTCATGCAGTGCTGCTGGTCGTAGTGGACTTCTGCAGGACCATGGAAGACAACTCATAAAAATTCAACTCTGGAGGCTGGTGATGCAGCCATTTGTATAGATGATGATCCAACCAACCTGACCAAACCATAATCTGAGATGTTCAGATGGGTTGAGCCCCCCAACCAGGGAAACAGGCAACCAAGTCCAAGGATGGAGTTTGGTTGCATGCGTCCAGTGCAAGTGGATGGAATTCTATTGGGTTCGCGTGGCACGGAGAAAAGGATCCGCTGGTAGTGGGCCGCGGATGCCACTGCGACTTGACTTTTCCTGCTTTTCCACGTTTGTTTGGAAATAGGCTAGCCCAAAATCCAATGATCTATTACCATATGTATTCGTATTAAATCTTATCAACGTTGGTAAAGCAATGATAATCCACTCATAATTTGAAGGTTTATAGCATTTATTTATGGTCAAATTGGGGATGGTTTATTATTGCTTATATATTGGGTCATTTGGGTATACCCCATTTTTGGACAAATACCAATTGGGAAGAGTAGCTAGACCAGGCATGGAAGTGGCATTGCGCAATGCCCCCAGTTGACGTTGAACATCGATATGTGTATCCGAGACTATTCAAAATGGTGAATGTCTACAGTATGTGCTATACTGTTTGAATCAAAATGTCACTGCATACCATAGTATCATTTGCAATTATGTGTCATGTTTTTTTAATCCAAATGAGAAGATGCAATTCTAGATTCATGCGATCAGCCGGAGGGCTGCAGAAAATCCAAGTGCAGCACACGAGGCTATGCACGGCTCTTCAATCTACCGGTGGCATGAAATTGAGAATGGGTAGGGAGTAGGCATGGCCGAGGTAAAACCTAACAGGAGGTGTTCAATACTGCATTTTTTTTTCCCCGACCCAGGATCATCATGCATCATGAACCCCGCCTTCTGGATTGAAGCTTTATTCGGATGAGTGAAAAACATCATCCAGTTGGCCACTTGAGCATGGTTTTTCTTCTCTTTTGGTCAGCAGATGGCACTTGACCTCAGGTACTTGTGGTTCCGGTGGCCAACCTAGGTGCAGCTGTATGAGAAGCAGATGAAATGGGACTTCGGACATGGAATGGAACACGCTCATTCCTGGCAGAAAGCCACAACTTTTGAATGCTTTTGACATAAACCATCCTAAGCCTATCATCAACATTCATCAACTATCATATAGGCATGGATCGAGTAGACGCTTTTCTTTTTGATACCCAAGTTTGGCCCTTGTGCTGTTGAGCTATGGCACCCATGGCGCTGCTGGTTGCAGTAATGTGCTGTGGCAAATAGGACATTGGATGAATGTGCAGGTGGAGTATGGTACAGTCATGGTTTGCATTTGTATGTGTCTAGTATCAGGGCTTTGGTATATATACTTTAGTATCGTTATATAGTTTAGCTAAGTTTTAGCTGTATTCTCTCGTAGCACCGAAGCCCCACTGGCAATTTCATGCCACACGGTTTTGAAAACATTCTCTTGGCTTGAGGGTTACGTTTGTGCAGGCCCATGTAATTCCAAAATCTGAGGTTCCAAAGCCAGCTCATCATTTCAATTCATACAACCAGCGGTTGGGGTACCAATGCGCCCTCAACCCTTGGCTAGTTTCCTGGATGTCTCTGCGGATGTTGAGTGCACCATCACAAGAAGACCACGTGAAGGGATTTTACAACATATTCCATTTGCCCAATGTGGTGTTGGATCATGTGGGGCTTGCTTGAATTTGGGGAAGTTCCCAAGGTTACTATATTGCTATACTACACAAAGAGGTTTCAGTAGAAATTGGGGTTCCCCAGACGTTTAGCCAAGCACTGGAATGCAGCAAAGTCCTCGGCATGTTTCTCCTCAAAAAGATGAAAAGATGATCTGAGATGATTACAGGTGGTACAGATGGTCAAAAATATTGCACCCCAAAGGAGGGCGCAGACAAAAGATAGAACACTTAAACCTCACCCAAAGAGTTGTACAATGTTATATTTCAACTACTTGTTACATCTTGTTACTATTTATATAACTTACTTGTCTATTGGGATATGGATTGCTATGGATTATAACTTATAACACTTGTCTAGCTTTCTGGATGCATTTCGGATATCTAAAGTCATCGATCTGTTGAACCGAGTCCCAGAGTCCCGGCCGCTCCAGCACGAGCGATGGATCCACATGGCGATGATCAGCCATGAGGTGCAGAAGGTTGGGGATGGAGGGCTGGTAGAAAAATAGGGGGGATTGTCTTGAAATGTCAGGGGAAACCATAGGAAAACCTCAGGAAAATCATGGGAAAACCATAGGAATACCCAATATCTTGATGGATCATCGGATGATCATCATTTCCGTACTATACAATTGATCTAAACCGGCAACTTTGAGGTATGCTCAATTCCTGGACAACTCCACAGTGTTTCTCGTAGTTCTTTTTTATTCAGCCATTGAAAAGAAACAACCTTGGAAGATCTATGCGCAGAGAAGGAGCCTTCAAAACATCATGTAGTTTCCTACGCCTTTTGGATTCCTAACATATGGCCATTTAGATTCCTATAACAAGTTTGAGCCTCCAAGAGCCGCAGGGTTTCCTATGTGTCGAACTTGTGAGGATTCCAAAATTAGTGTACTCAATTGGGATTCCACAATCCAAGTTGGATTCGGTCTTCAATCCAGGGTGTCCAACTTCCAAACCTGTTGCAGCGTTCAGGTACCTTTGGTCGACTGGAAAACCCAGCAGGGCTTCAGCAAACGCATCTCCTTGTGCCGTAAGGCATGGGAGGGGTGAGTGGTTGGTGAAGAAATGGGTGAAGACTGGGTGAATAATGGCTGTTCAACATGATGTGTTAGCCATGTTCATTTGATGTTGGAAAATGTCTGTCAGGAATTCAATGTTTTGCAATCAGTTGATGGTTTGGAGATTTTGAGCCAACACAATTCCAAATAATTCCAGATATGTTTCAGGTTCAATCACCTGACATCACCTGGCGTCAGGTAGGGCGATGGCAGGAGGCGGCCTACTTGCTGGCACGGATGCGTGTGAAGAAACTGGTGCCCAACAGCATCACCTGCAACATGGTACCTCAGCTGCTAGGGGATTTGACATGAGTGGACTCTGATGATGGTGAATCTTGGTTTTGTTTGTGGTGATGTAACATGAGGGATGATGATGAAGGATGATGACGGATGATGACAGATGATGATTAAGTACAACAACCCAGATAGTTATATATTAGGTAGGACTGTAGCATGGTCTATCAACTGATGTTGCTTCTGACTATGATGCTTACATGATCCTAACTGACGCAGATGGCAGTCGTACTCCTGCTGATGACAAGGATGAGGATATGATGATGATGATGATGATGGTGATGGTGATGGTGATGGTGATGGTGATGATGATGATGATGATGATGATGATGATGATGATGATGATGATGATGATGCTTGTTATGATGATGCTTGTTATGATGATCACTTTAAGCTGGTGGTCGGACAGTGGTAAACATACTGTAATGATACACAATGAAGGTCAGGATTTCAACAATGAAGCAGAGTATAGCAAGCTGATGGCATCATATCATACAATCCCCCTCCAACCCCTATGGGTTTGGTTGAACAGAGGGCACTTCCTTCCATTTCAGGGTTTATAAATGTTCAGAACATTAATTCATTTATGAATCGGCAGGAATTCCATTCTGGACTGTTTTGGACAATGGCTTCTTCACCATTTACATTCTGGTGAACTATCACCTTGACTTCAGAAAGACTACCATCTTTGGCATCGCACCTTTTTCAAAGGACAAGTTGAAGATTCTCCACCTGCATTGGATCAACCACGTGGGCACTTGAATGCTTTGATGTATTGCCATACCAGGTAATGGTTTAAGGGAACCAGCTAAAAAACAATAGTTTTTCTCCCCGCATGGTGTCTAAAGAAAGGCCATGTTTGGCCATGGGTGTTTCAACATGTAAACAACAACCACCAGGAGCAGCATCAACGTGCACTGACTTACAATCCTAGCCTCGGTCAATTTAACCTTGCTATGGAGACTGATTTGCATCCATTTGCTATCCAGTGATTAGGAGGCAGCCGTTCGGAGCTGGGGTATCCATATTGGCATGGTAGTCTTGGTTCGATGATCTACCCACAAGATGGTGCCCCTGGTGAAATCGGAGTTACAAACCAACTTAGCCAAGTACTGTTGGTTTATACCTCCATTTTTGTTGGTTTTGTCATAGTTACATCATTTGTTGCATATGTTTTTCCACTTGGAATCCATCCACAAAAGATGGTGATTTCCCATAGCCATGGGGCACAATTCCCGGAGGTCATCAGCTGCCTGGCACGCGCGGGTTGCTGGCAGCTAGCTGTGGCTCTGCTTTCGGAGATGCCACAGATCCAGGCATTTTGTCAGACATGGTTTTGACCAGTGGGGCTTGGTTCACACGGACATACTGTGGATGGAAGAAATCCTGCACCAGTTGATAGGTGGTTTATGCCATTATTTGTAGGGTTTCAACCATCCAAAGTCGCGGTGCAGGATTTCTTCCATCCACAGCACGTATGAGCTCATGTCAATTATTTCCAGTTGGCAATTATCGGCAATTATCGGTTATCGCTTGTTTTTGGGGGCCATATCGCTTTCTAGTGTTTTGTGCCATGATCATTCATTATCGCTTTTTCAGGGGGCCTTATAGCTTTACAGTGTTTCGTGCGCATCTCTTGCCAAAGTGCTTCTGCAATACTACAGTGGTTTTCGGTCATTTTGACCGCAACTCGCACACACACACACATAATCATATAATCATACATATATATATATATAATATTCAGATGTTTATGTTTTTTTGGTATATGCATATGCACCGCAGATTGTACATTTAGAACTACAAACAATATACGCATGTCAAACTGCTAGTCAGGATGAGGATCTAACATGCTTTTTTTGATGTGAATCAGGATTGAAGTAACCAGGCAGATGGGAGGCAAGCAAAGATGGGAGGCAAACCATGCAACCAAGAGAAATCACAATTTAGGGAAAATGAGGAAGCTTTGGGGCACCTCCCATCTCAAAATCATGAATGACTATGAATGGTGTTTGATATGGGACATGAATGGCATGATGATCCATTGGCCTGGCCAAGAGCTCTATTTGTTGGGGAGGAAGCATGGCATCTACCCTCCGGCCCTCCGGCAATCAAACATGGCAATGGAAAGTCCTCATTGATATATACTGTAGATGATTTTCCCATTACAACCTCCCTGTTTTGGGGGTTTCCCAGCCTGCCACGTTTGATGACACCGGAGGAGGACGAAGGGCGGTCATTCGGCGGTATTTCATTGCCAGCTCGGTGATATGTTAATGGCAAGAAACCTCCCCACATCCTCGGCCTAGGGGATGCCCATGGAAATCCCACCAGCATCTGAGAATTCTCGATTACATTTACTACTTCCTGCTGTTGAAACCATGAGCAACTACCACATTTTTTTTACACATAAACTTTCATGTGGAAGTTGTTTGAAACTGTTTTGGGCAATGATCTCTGGATGATCACCAGCAGGGGTGACTATACATTTTTAGGGCACCACCGCTTCCAGGCAGCGCCCGATTTGATCAGCTACAACAGCGCCATTTCTGCCTGTGAAGCTGCGGGCGAATGGGAGAACACCTTGGCCCTGCTGGAGGCCGCAAGAGATGGGTGCCCCGCGGCTTGTCTTCCCACTGGCGTCATGTGGTTTTTGTATGGTTTAATAGGGGCAATTTTGGGATACTAGGGTACACTCACTACAGTAGGATATATATATATATATAATGTGGGTAAAACAATAATAAACTACCCATTTGGGAAGGGTTTATACCACCTATTTATGGTGAAATTGGGGATGGTTGATTATTGTTTTACCAACATTATAATGGATCTACCCTCCGGTGTCACCAAATCATGGCAGACGGGAAAATCCCCGAACTAGACATGGAGGTTTCGTTCGCTGGGAAAACCATCGAACTATGGCTGGTGGATTTTCCAACAAGCCATGGTTGATGACACCGGAGGGAAGTTGTTTCAATGCAATGCTCTAGATAAAATGCAGAAATCTTCCTGTAGCCCCAACACTTGCACCTTTCTTACTCTTCCATATGACGAGATACACTGTTTGATTGTCATAGTCATAGTCATAGTCACAGTCAGATTATGTGTATATACATGTAATTATGTATATATATATATATATAATTATATAAACAGAGATATGATTATATTAAAGTATTATATATATATATATGTGTTTTCGATTGTTTATCTTAAATTGCATCATTTTACATACACTACTTTTTAGCTCATTTTTATATACATGCAGTTTGTTGATTGGATCGTTTTAATCCATGTAAATGAACCATGTTTGTACACTTTTGAAGGCTACAGTGCCCTCGTACACTAATATAGATGTGCAAGAACCACCATTTGTAGGTCATCTCCCCACAGGTTTCACCATTTCATTCCACATCTTTCGCAGGCCTTGGAATCTGCGGAGCTGCAGCCCGATGTGATCTGCTACAGCGGCGTGATTAGCGCCTGCGCCAAAGGTGGTGCCTGGACAGCGGACGGTTTTTCCGTGGGATCATGATGGAAAGTTTGGGGACTATATGGGAGGTTCTTAAAATTCAGAATCCCCAAATCACCAGAAGTTTTCAATGCAAGAATAGTCTAATTTGGATGATTTGGGGGTACCTCCATTCTAGGAACCTCCAAATGAGATTTAGACTCAGCCACATAGGGGCTTCGATGAGAAGTTCGCACTAAAATCGGAACAAATCTCAAATATTATATGCATGCCACTCTACACTGAGACAACATAATATGTATATACTATCATGACATGTTGTGTGGTAATTTCCCTGATATTTGTTGTTTATGTTCAACGCATGTATACAAACAAGTGCGTATATATGCAGATGGTACATCTTATTGTACATATGAATGTATAGAGAGAAGATGAGAGAAGTACATGTTGCTGTTTGCTTCTCTCTGACAAGCATACATGTTAGAGTTATATGGTGACATGTCATATGTGCTACGCTGCAGATGGGTACACAACGGTCCTCATCCAGGTCACCTATGATATCGAAAAAAAACACATGCCCATGATTTTGGGAGATGTAAGGAATCACATGGATTTATGGATTTTATGGATGAATTATTTTTTTCTACCACCATTCTATGTATTGTTACCACCATTTTAAGGATGAACTATCAGAATCATCAACGATCGATGTGACTCGATGTAACACCAGGCTTTTGGCGCCTCACCACGATGTTGCTGGAACGGCTCTCCGCCCAGAGGACTCGGAAAACTGGTACACTCTGCTGGATCTTGTCATGTTGGGGTCATACTTGGGGTGTTAGTCGACGTGTTTTGGTGGTGTTTTTGGGAGCCTTTGGCCGCCATCCTGACAATCACCAAGGAACTCCGGGCACTCCGGCACCCCAAAGAAAGACATGCCGCGTTCTTTTTTTTGTTGACTGCTTTTGCTCACCAAATCTGCCAATGTTTTTCACATCGTGTGGCTGGCAGAGGATGCACCCAGACTTGGTGGCTCTCAATTCAGCACTGGGTGCATACAAGGCTCGCCAGGGCCGCGCTGCTGCGCTGCTGTCCTGAGATGACCAAAGTTGTTGGGTTCCAAAAGAAATCTAATTTAATATGAGGGTTTCTTAAGCTGGGAGGTTCCTAAGTCACCAATACTAAGTCATGGTCCAATGAGTCTAATGTTTTGGATGATTTGCATTGATTTGCGGTATCCCGTATCCTAATTTAAGGAAACTTCCGTAAAAAGGGTCCACAGGTCTAATTGAGTCTAATTGCGGAAATACCCTGATCTGATGAACCAATCCACGACTGCCATTGGATTATGATCCTAGGATCCCAGTTCTTGTGATGTACATGTAGGAATGGATCCCTACATATATATATATATATGCATATTTACACATATATATATATATGTTCTGAATACCATGGTTATTGTTGTTACGATTATTGTTGCTATTGTTATGATTGTTATGACTGTTTGTATTGTTATTAGTATTGTTAGCATTATTGTTATTTTCTTATAGTTGTTTATTGCTATTACAATTTCTTACTATCAATAGTATTATCTCTACTGTTGCTCCAACAATTCTTATTGTTTTATGATAAGATATTATTATCAACTATTACCATTCTATATGTTGTTTCACAGTATCAAAGAAGTATATTGCATACACTCAAACATACACATACATATAAGCGTAGATGTATAGTGTGGCTTCCCCAGTGATCAGTTGATTCATAAACCTCAACTATCACTATTCCTCCCCTCAGAAGCCCAACAGTTGGCTATCGTTTGGGGTCCCACCATCTATGTCTCAAGGCCCATCCTTAACAACTGCAGGGCCCACGTTGGCAAATGGCCATTTCAACGCTTTCTTCCTTTCCCACGCTTCGCTTGATGCCCGATGTTGTCAGCTTTTGTACTGCCATCAGCTGTTGTGTACCTTGGCGCAGGAAAGGAGTTCTAGTCTTGGGGCATCTTCCGTGTGTAGCCGTATTGAACCACGTTGATATGCATGCACCCATGCGCTAGATTCGATAGATAACTAGTTTAGATACACATAATTACGTTATCTTCTGGGGTTCAGTCAGGAAGACCACAAAAAGGAAAGTAAATTAAACCATGATTTCTGGGGGATTTTTCGATATATTTGAATAATTGTAGAGGGGGGAAGAGATTATAAATGGATCGCATTGCAACCAGGAGCAGTGTTGATTGATGTTGAGTGCTATCCAAGGAAGAGGCGTGGCCCAAGGCTTTACAGTTGCTCGACATGCGATCTCTCCACTCTCGGCTGGCGCAAGACGTCTTTGGTTTCCCGGTTTAGCAAAGTCTAAAATGCGGAAAGTTACGAATCCCCAAGATCTGTGAGAATCTTCACTTCCAAGCTTTCCAAGCAACAACAACGGTCTGTTGGGCAAACTTTTTCCCCCCCCACCTGAGGTTACAGTAGCGCCATGAGCTGTTTGGCGAGTGACCATGCGAGCGGATCCGCATCGTGGCCAGCCACCTTGGACATGCTGGCAGACATGCTGGGGCGTCAGGTGGGGGAGACAAGTGTCATGGCTGAGTCTGATAATGCTTAGTATACCAAGTTATGGCCATTTGTTTGTAGGGGAACATGACAAACTCATGATTAACCAGTGGATGGAACGGTTTTTTCTCTCAGATAAATGCAGCTGCCCCGGGAAACATTGCACTCTTGAATAGATGAGTATTTTATGATACCTGTATATGGCCTGTTGCATATTCACAATGCCCAAATATATATGCCCAACTACAAAACATATTGCATCTGTGATTGGCAGTGTTAAGACCCTACTTGTAGCAGGAGGCTACCTTATTGTGTAAGGCCCTTGTGAGGCCTATGTAAGGGAATATATTATAGTCTGCAAAATACGGCCTCATATGATACAGTACCTCCCTTGAAGGTATGTATGAATAAGTAAATACATATAAGTTACATATAATCATATATATATATTATACATATTTTGACATATACATGTTATTTATACCTGACATGACCATTGGATAAAACATCGAAAAGGCGCTTTTCATAGACAAATTATGACAATTTACCTTCTCAACATGGCGATTTCCTTGCCACGCTGGATTGCCGAAGTGGAGCCATCTTGCAAGCGGTGGGACCCGCCCAATCCCAAACATGGAGGTTTCTGCTCACAAACAAAAGAAACCTACGTCCCGGGTTTGCTTCGCAAATTTGAAAAGTGTGCAGGTTTCCAGATGTTTCTGGTGGTGTGCTTTGGTTGTCTCTGTCTCCAGTTTCCTCGGAGATCGCCAGCTGAAAGCATAGCGTCACAGTACATCAAGTCTCAGCTCGAGGGTTCCCCTTGGTGGGATTGGTATGCACTGGTGATGCTCACGCATTGTAATTAGGCCCTGGATTTTACCTGGAACAACCATATAATTACATATTTATAGATAGATAGATAGATAGATAGATAGATAGATAGATAGGTAGATAGATAGATAGGTAGGTAGATAGGTAGGTAGGTAGGTAGGAAGGTATATAGATAGATAGATAGATAGGTAGATAGATAGATAGGTAGGTAGATAGATAGCTGTATACAGATTATTTCTCAGATGACACACACACACACAAGAAAGGTCGAAAGTCTAGTCTAGGCTCTATCCGCAGACATACTCCTGTTGCACAGAAGAACCGTGTTTCAAGCTGCGGACCCCTAATTGGATTGATGAGTAAAGCATGCAGGCTCTGAACAACAAAAAATGTATGACTGTATCTATATTTGTAGTCTTCAACGTGCATCAGCCAATCCTTGAGTTGCAATGGTGAGACATTGGGCATTGAAGGTCCTTGGGTGGGCTTTCAGTCCAGTCTTTCTTTTTCATAAACCATGCCCAGAGCTTCATGGGCGCATTGGCAACTACAAAATATAAACAAAGTTGAATGTCGTGACATGTCCATAGGTATGATTAGGTATGAGGTTAGGTAAACATATGGCCTTGCAGTGGAATACCTTTCTTGGGGCTCCCGCAGACCAAGTTGGCTCGAGTTTTTTTTTCACGGTCACCCGCGATGGACCTTGAGAACGTCATGCTGATATGCGACCTGACCAGAGATTGGGATTGAAAGTGGTGCCCTCGTTTGAGATCATGGCACGCCCACTTGGAGGGACATTCCAGGCCTTCAATGCTTCTTCACATGCTTCATGTCACGTCATCCCAACTAAGCAATGTGGTAGACACAGCAAAAACAAATGCACATTACTCGTACCAGAAATGGGGAACTATAAACCATTATCACCCATTATCCATTCTAAACCATTCGCAAATGAAGGTTATAATCGGATTTACCACGCTACCAATGCTCGATGCTCTGGAACGCGCCCAGGCATCTACATCCTGCAATTCCTTACTGCTTTGAAGCTGCTGTCCAAGCTCGTTCAACTTGGGCTGAAAGTTAGGCCGTTCCCGACGTTCCCCGGGATGATTTCTCCTATGGTGCTTATGCAAGTATCATCTATGGTATCATCTATGGTAAACTAACAAAGCTATGGTAAAATCACATTTTTTAAAGGTAAATCAACTATAAATGGCAATTTTCAATAGCTATGTTAAATTAGCAGAGGGTATCATCTGGTACCATCTATGTGCATATATGTACATGTGGTATCTCAAGCTATCGGCTATACCATCGCTTGAAGCCAAAAAGGAACCAACCATGGTCACTTCAGAAAGTTGAGATATGTTGAGACATCACCAGAGTAGATTTCCGCACGAGAGGTTATATTGCTATTCACCCTCGTGATGCTTATTAAACGATTCAAAAGTGTCCATGTCACCACTGCTAGCTGCTAACCTATATCAATTGAATATAGCTCGTGGCAAGTCTTCCTCAAGGATTCTTGCTGGAGGGGTCCCCAAAAGATAGAAATGCTTTTCCAAGCTGGCCTCATCATTAAGTTGCCTCATAACTTCACATTAATTGCTATTCAACAACCCCCTAGAATCCATGGTTTAGTTTAGTATAGTTTAGTTTAGTAGAGGATTTACACCCATTTGGGACCGTTTAGTTTAAATCTACAGTATGGGGGGTTAGATATGATCGGGGGATGGGAGCATCTCGATTATCATCAATTATTGTTGATGAGTTCGTAGAATACCTCCCCATTATTCACCCATTATATTGTGGTAGATCATCATTCGTTCATATGTTTCCTTGTTAAATCATGTTAAATGCACCAAGCATTTTGGGGTTGCGATACCTGTGACTTCCTTGTGGTCGTTGTGCTGGAGCGCCGGGCCAGGAGTCACTGGTCGGATCTCTTCAAGCGTTTGCGACAGCTCGTAGGCCAATTCCAGGAGTGGGGTCTGACTCCGCTGGTGGTGGATCTATTCAGTGCTCCCATGTAGGTATGATATAACTCGTGGAGTACCCAGTGATGATCGATGATGATTCCAGTGTTGTCACCGTCAGTAACGTTTAGTTTATTTGTGTTCTTATTAGTGGTATTAGTGCAGTATTCAGTTGGTCGATGTTCATCAATGAATCAGTGGGTGTGATTATGACTGGGTTGCGGTTACTATCCATGCTATGGGCCCCAAGGAAATATCAGCTTTTTGCTGGTGGTGCCTTGTAGCGCTGGGAAGGAATGGCAGAAGTCGGAGAGCCGAGCCACCCGCTTCTTTGAGCGCACGCTCTGCAGACACTCAGTTGCAGCAGGAATGTGTCCCACGACCCGGCTGCGTTGAAAGATGCCACCAACGTGACAGACTTCAGTACCCCTCAAGTTTTTCAGGTTTATTGCGGACAAAAAATCCTGCGACTCTTGAACGTTGACACATTCATGCATGTTCTGCCTTTAAACAAGTGCCTAGTAGGTGTTATTGCAGCATATCCCGATTGTTCCCATCAACTACTGTGCATGGTTGCCACTCTATATACACTTGGAATCATGAGCAGCTTCTTGAACTATTATAGTACCTTAACCTTCTGTATGGGACAAAGCTCAGTATCCCAAAAATAGCGCATGGCGGCTTTCTCATATCTCATCATATTTACAGTAGTGTGATTTAGTCTGTATGGATCATGTGTGAACACTTGTGTATGGGTCAAAATCACAGAAAATAGATAACACCCAAAAATCAAGCTAAATTTTAAATATAGCTAAACTATGTATTCAAAATTGGCTTTCCTAAGAATGGATGGCTAATAATGCTTGAATCCCAGAGTTGGTTTGATGCTTGGTGGCTCATCCCGACAAGTGGGCACATGTTACATTTCCAATTCTGAGGTGAACCCCTGGATCTTTCACATAGCTATGGAACATGGCCCACTTATAGATGATACCAATGATGATTTACCTGTTACAAATGATAAATGATGTGATCTTCCTGTTGGTTAAATCACCAGATGGGAACCCCTGGATATTCCCCACAAAAACATGATCGAAGTCTGGCCAGTCGTCGCGCCTTAAGGACTCCTGCAGTCCAGTTCGCAGGTGCTGCTGGATATGGGGATGGTATGGAAAAATTGGAAGGATATTTATATATATATATATGCATATACATATATACTGTATATATATAATGGGGATATGGTGGATATTCTTTTTGAATGTTAATGCAACCATGGGGATATGATGAACATATGTACTGCATAGAATGGGAGTATAATTGGGATATGAAGTCCAAATTGTCAGGCCAATTGGAAAAGGAAAGACATTGATATATTCTAGCAAGAAATTTAGCAACGAATAGCAACACAAACGAAAAACAAGAAACTCTTCGTACAACATGGGGAGAGAGATAGACAACTTGAGATAGAGTTGGCACTACAATCACTTCAAAGTGAGGATTTCAATTGATTGCCACACAAACATGGTATGGTGGATGTCGGCGACCAACCTTGATGCGTCCATGACGGGTCTGACCCATGGACGGAGATCACCTGACCAGTGAAGGCCCAAATCACTATCAATCAGAAAAGTGAACTGCTGTAAAAATCAAAGATCAATTTAGAGATATAGAAAAGCAATAGTTATAAAGCATCACCGTAGATGATACTTACTGTACTTACGATTATTTAGGGAAACCTCTGGACTTGCCCGCACATCAAGGTTGACATTTGTTGTAAATTCATGTAAATTCTTCAAATGCAGACAGTTGTGGCTAACACCTGCCTGCAGGTCATGCTGGTGGCACTCTTTCTGCGACTGCTGGTGGTGCAATGGCACCTTCTCTTGCACACTCCGCATATGATGCAACCAGACCCTTGGAGCAGAGTGGCTGGTAGGTCTTTGGAGTGGCATTTCGTGGAAACAGAATGACACAGAATGAGACACTGTGTAAACACGCAGACAAACACGTGGTGCCAACACTTGTATGGTGAGCTTTATGATTTTCCAAGTGACGCCTGGAATCCCAAGGTTTCACGAAATGTTGCAATAAATTTATGGCCATGACCTTGGAATGTATATCCTGTTTGTTGCAATGCCATCTCTGTTTCAGTGTTTGTGCCGTCCATGGGTTGGTCCCTATGGTTAATGACAGTGGAATCAAATGTGTTCTTGGTCTCTGCTTGAACCCTGAGATTTTTCTCATTCTTTCATATGGGGGCTTCCTGAAATAGTACCCCAAACCATCAAAATTTTGGACCATTTTAGCATTGAGGCTTTGGGGTACCCCATGGTACCCCCATTGTTAGGAAACCTCCATAGATTACCATACTGGAACTGAATGTATTTGCGAACCAGGTATGTGGCCCTGCCACGGTATCTAAGAGTGGCCCAAACGTTGGCTGGAAGCAGCATTTGAGATGGCAGGATCCTGTCTTTCCTGATAGATCAATAGTAGCTTTCCCGTGATTGCCCAATAGGGCATTGTGATTCCTGTCATGTGGAGATTTGACCTTAGTCCAGCCAGGATGATATGCAATAGCCATCTCAGTGCGATGTGTGCACTGTCCAAGTTGTTCCTTTCCCCCAACCCTGGTATAGTAACTATATACATCCTGCAATGTGTACACATGTTCAGATGTGTCAGATGTGTGTATGTTCTGATTTGTGCGCATATCTGGAATTATTTGGATGAATTACAACCACCTCCACACGACCTCACACGCACCATGATTTGTAGGTGTAGCTATCCCAAAATACCCGTATTCCATGAATTATTGCAGTTTATCCATGTATATGTATTTAAATATATATATATATATATATACATATGTGTGTGTGCGCAATTGATATACACATTCATGTTTGCAATGGGAATGCAATGGGATACCACATTAAATCATTGATTACACCGCCAGCAGCATTTGGGATTGGCTTCTCATTGTTGCCCTGAATGATTGTCCCTGCCGGACCGGCCATTTTTTGAAACACATTGTTTGTCCCATGTATACAGGGATTTCCTAACATGGTGGTACCCCCAAGTCACCATGGGTTAACCTATGACCTATACTAAGTCATGGTCTGATGACTTGGATGATTTGGGGGTTCCCCCAATGACTTCGGAAACCTCCATTTGTCGGCTTCAGTCCCAATCCTCGTTGTATCATCATATTTTGCAATTTAAAGTCTTCATCGCAAGAAGCCCATATACTATGTGATGGTTCCCTAAAATAGAAGTACCCCCAAATCATCCATTTGAAAAGGATTTTCCATTATAGACCATCCATTTTTGGGTACCCCCATTCTAGGAAACCCTCATGTGATGGTACTGTATCAACTTCGATTCAACCAAGGCATGGAACCCCATCAAAATATTGGCCTAAGAAGTTAGCAGCACTTCGGGGTGCGTTGTTGGAGTGCTTTTTATGCTTATCCATGCTGAGTTCACCTCCACAACTTTAGGTTTTTAGACAACATATACAGTAGACCTTATGAAGTATTATAAATATATAGTACATTATAGTACCAATTGGTTATTCACTTGCCCCTGCCGCACCACCTCCAAACGCGTTTCTAGGCCCTAGACCTGTCCAACCTCTTGGTGCCTTGGTATCATGGGAGCATGGGATGTTAACCGCCAACGATCATCAGACATTGGCGAATATACCCTTATTTGAGGATGGTCGTATTTTCTAAATGGTGTATAGTGATATATAATGGATTGCATATGGTTCCCCATAATGATATGATTATAATAACGCATAATCATGATAACATACCCCATTGGATTTATACAGTAAGTTTCTGATTGCCAAAACAAAAAAAAAAAACATGTCATTTGGATTCCCATGATGGATGATCATAGTGGCCCCATAAAATCATAAAATTACCATCTTTTGACCCATCCAAAGAATATCCGGGAAAAATGGCAGTTATAGTTGGATATAGCTGGATTTACCATCATATATTGGGAGAGATATTGGGAGTGTGGTTTGTATTTTTGGGTTTATCGCGACCTCATTGGCCGACAAGGCCCTTATGATGGTTTAGATATCGAAAGCAATCACCAGAACGGGCTAACATCTATGTGGATAGATTTTGCCGACCTCACTGCGACCTCACTATCCCAAAATAGCCTGATTTCAGACACCGATCAGCGTTTGCATCCGCTGGGCGCTAGCCGGCCAGGGAAGATTGAGCCTGATTTCAGACTAGTGAATTATCTACAACTTATCCAGATCTACTGTATTTGGGACTCATTATGATTCGCCCAGATGAGTTATCCCCAAAACCGGGGGGGATTGCGAACCAACAAGCTGGAACTGAGGAAGGCAACATGGATCGACAGTTTTCAATCGAAGAATTTGGATTTACAGAGATGTGATTTTCGGATCGTTAATACGCGTCTACTGAGCAGTTTTTGGAGAACATGTCAATGTATGTTCATCTAGACACAAGGGGTAACCTAGTTTCTGTAGGTTGATGAGTTGAAGTTTTGTCACAAATGGTGGAGTATGATGTCACTGCTCCAAAACATAGATACATATTATATCATATTACGTGTTTATATGTGAATGTGAACGTGTAATTTACACACAATTTGCTTGAAGGGTATGATTGATGTTCCCCATGAAGAATCCGTCGAATCTGTGGGCCCATGGTCGTTAAGTGCTCACCCTGTCATACAAAGACAGTGATCCAGACAAAATCGGCCGTGATACTGGGTGATGACCCCTGCGTTGTAACCATGCAAAGCAGTGCTTAACCACATGGAATTCTGTTGAAATTCGTGTCCGAAGCACTCCAACACCAGTTGCCAGCTTTTTACACCGTGCCAACTTTCGTGGAGCTGATCCCACTCCAGATGGTCAGTAATGACCTACGCATGACCGTGATGTGAAAGCCCCCACCTTTTACCCACCAAACTGAGTGCATTGAAGCCCGTCAAATGGCCATTTTCGAAATGGTCTATGCCTATGTCAGAGAAAAGCTGCTTAAGTTTATTGTTTGATTTTTTTGTGAGCCCATTGGAAACTCTTAAGGTCATTTATACAGTATGAATATAAGCATGTTTTTGCGGGCTTAAAATGATGTCCCCCGTTGGTTGCAAGGGCGCACACGGGATGGGCCAAGGCCTATGCTTTGCTGCTGCTCCTATGTTCTTGGCCTCAGCTGGTCACTCCCCAGCGCCTTGGGTTTGGAGGTTTCCTCAAAAGGGGGGGTAGCCCAAGTCACCATGGGTTAACCGATACTAAGTCCTGGTCCAATGACTGGGATGATTTGGGGGGACCCATGGGTACCACCCAGGAAACCCCCGCTTTGAAGTCCCTCAAACTTGCACGAGAAGTGTTTTCTTATCCTTTCTGAAGTGTTTTCCAGCTTTGGTTGGCAAAGTGGCCCCTGCAAAATTTCAGCATCTTGAAGGGACTACATCTGGTCTGCTGCGGCCACCAACTCTGAGGTCATTGGATGTTTGGTACATTGTGCTGCAAGTTCTTTGCATTTTGCCGCTGTTCTCGACCAAACCAGCAGATGTCACCATGGTGTCCCTTGGGCCCTTGCTTAGGGGATAAAGTGGCATGGCTGTTTGAATACGTCATGATAGTTTAAGGGGAATATAGGGGGATCTACCTGCGGTAAAGGAAGATGTCACTTGGGTCATGGTGTGTATGCTTGTGTCGTTGCCTTTCCAGGATGTAAATCTAAATAGTGCAATGCTGAAAGTAATAAATATACATGTACAGTAAACGTAATGCTCACATCGCTTGATGTGTAATTGCTTGTGTTGCATTTTTGCCGGTACAAATTTTAGGTTGCTATGCCACTGAAAAGCTTATGCTAAACCCATTCATATATGATTCCTTCTTTTGCGTATGGTTTTGAAGTATCCGTAATAAACTAAATGGGCCGTGATTTGTTTTTGGGTTTCCCACACTGCACCTCTCTTCAACCTCAGAACACCAGGACATCTCCAGGTGCTTTCAGCTGTAGCCGTTGAGGTCCCTAGTGACGCTGCTCCCACGCTTCCTTCTAGCTTTGTGCTGTCGGCATATGTGGCTGGCAGTTTTGGGAGGTACGGTACATTGGATAATCTCTTTGCAAAGCACCTCGGTGAAGATGGACCCCCGGTGAGCTTGCCCTATGCATTTTTACTCTCCTGGAAGTGGATTGTTTGCCTAAGGAGGAGTTGGGAAGCAGAGTTTTGCTCTTCTTAAGCATCTTATGCGTGATATACATACATGCATGTGCATACATCTTCGCATCTCGAAAACTACATGTACACATGTACAAATGAACAATATTTGTATCTCTCGCTCTCTAACTCTCCCTCTCTCTCCTCTCGCTTTGTATGCGTATCTGACTACATTATGCATATGATATATATATATATACATATACGCGGGTCAAACAAGCACATACACATTTGTATATGTATATGTATATATGTGTATATATATATATATATGTATATATATATATATGTATGTATATATATATATATGTATATATATATATATGTATATATATATTTATGTATATATATATATGTGTGTGTACACATGCAGTTGCATTGGCAATCGAGAGAGAAGTGAGCTCCGGCTAGATTCTCAGGGTTCTCATTATATATATATATATATACATACATTGTGATTTTTGCTTCCCGAGCTGCTTAGGATTGAGGTTTGGGTGACCCCTGTGGGTTGTCCCTGTTGTTGGTGGGTCAGCGGCCAGTGGGGTGAAGTTTGGCCGCATGATGCTCCTCTTATGCTAGATCGCCACCTTTGGCTGCTTCACCCAACCCAAAAAATGCAGGTGACATATTTCTACCATGATATCATCATTAACTCTATGCCACATAAAATCTATTAAAGTCTTAGATTAGATATGGATTGATGTAGTACATATAGGGATAGATGGACTCATAGATATATAGATCGATGGATGGATGGATGGACGGATGGATGGATGGATAGATAAATGGGCGTGTATACATATGCATATATATATATTTACAATTATATATACATATATGCATTTTGTTTTACATACATCAATATTTACATATCTATATATATATATGCACATAAGCATGTCATATGTTATCCACATCATCCATCCACCCCTTCTACCCCTCCTACTCCTGCGTCTCGGAAAGGTGTTTGGGGCTTCCCCTCGGGCGACCTGGTCATGGCGCAGACAGCGGAGCTCATGGTCTTCTTCGCGGGCATGGCACCTTGGATGCCGTGGATCTGTTGGATGACTTCTGATGGCGATGGAACCATCATTTGATAGGTGTTATTTAAACATAGAACATCAAAAACGTGTTCATTTTAGATTATGTTTTGCTTTTTGTATCCCAAATAAAGAAAGATCCAAGAAGTGTGTTGCTTAAAACTTGATGAATGATGGTGGGTTGATTGTGGGTTTGCATTTTTCCCGCACATGCATACAGAATATGATGTAGTGGGGATTATCATCATCCATCAAGTCGGAATCACTCTTAACCAGCTAGTATCCCTTGAGTGACAAGCTGTTTTGAACACTGCTCACTTGAAACGAGTGGCTACGGCTAACTGTTGACCCCAATTTTTGGAGCCCTGGTACGGTACACAGTGAGTTCCCGCTGGGCCGAAATAGAACGAAAGGATCCAAGTGTTTTTGGGGTTTAATGTGTCCACTAGGTTTGGACACATTGCCATTGTTAAAACTGAACACACCCAGAAGAATGGATGGCGATTCAGATCCCAATTGGGTCTATCCATGTCCATGTCTATCTTGTTTATACTTGTCAGTGGTTGCAGGGGTGCCAGGATTTTGGCCAACAGTGATGTGGAAATTGCACAAAATTGACGACACGACAAGTTAGATCATTAACTACGACATTTTCGGACAGATCATGGCCGAAACTGCGTTTTGTTTGGTTGAATTTGGTGACACTTTCGTAGCCGTTGTCATGTAGTTTGCTTCACTTATCTACCAGGAAACAAAATCATTGGAAGCGGAATTTCGTACGGGAGTTGCTATTTTTATCCGTCTCGCGTTTCCGCTGCATTTCTATAGAGTCCCCAACAGCGTTTTACCCGCGGGTTCCCGGAATCGAGGTGACCATGCGGCATCAAATGTACGAGAACGCAACTCGGAGAGCTGGGGGTTTTGTGAAAAAGATAAGAATCTGAAAATGGGTGATTTGTCACACACACAGATATATATATATATATATGTATAACTTGTATATATATATACACACCAGAATATATAATAGTATAATTAATACACATTGATATACCAGTAATATGGGATTCACCCACTGCCATAAACCTACCATTTGGGGATGATCTCACGTCGTGACGTCACCGGAACGATGGGGAATCATATATGGGGAATCATCATGAATCATCCCCAAATGGCCGTATGATACAGTAACAGCATGTAACAGCTATTTTCCGGTTAGTGACTATATAGTGAAATACTACAATTCAGGCAGACACATGCGGGATTTGAGTAATTAAGAAAATTGCTGACATTATCGAGATTGGATCAACCAACAATATGATTTGGGTGCTTTTTGTTTTTCTCGAGCATTTGGGTGTGTCTGAAAACGGGCTTTTGAACCCAGAATGTATGGCATCATATGGCATTGTTCTGTGGGAAATGATGATAAACCATCAATGTTCTTGGGTGATTACCATTGTTTCAGACAAACCCATCTAGTGTTTTCATGAGTTGCTATCATCGTAAGCGAATTTCTTTTGTTTTCTTGGTACCCGAGTAATTTGACAACACGGATTTCTGGAACACGGCCAATTTAGATCGATGATTTGCCTATTCATTCCGTGCTGATTTTCCATAGCTATAGCTTGCCAGAGATGAATTCCCAGATCCTATCAGTTGGATCATCCCTATGACTCCCTTTACCGACCATGACTGGGAGAAAACATCGTGTAACTTACACCATCCCCGTGTTTCACACTGGGCCCCACATTTTCCATCTAAAAATCCCAAAAACAGAAATGAAGACGTTTAGTATATTTTAGTATTGGGTCTACCTCCTTATAACACATTTAAAATCATTTAAATATCACTGTTTCTGGTGAATTCACACCTTTTTATTTGGTCATGTGATAAAATAATAACATTGTGGCCGTATGCCCGGGTTATCGCATGTCATACTCTCCGTTAATCAAACATGGCAATGTAATGTGAAATTGTTTGAAATTGTTATGATTGTTTTCCACCTGAATCATGTTTTTTCTCGCATGGTTTTCCATTGCCCGCCATATCTCATTTGCGTTTGGGTGACTTCAAGATCATATATATATATTATAATATGAATTCTTTGCTCCAGAAAGAACATTTGGTGCTATGGCAGATTTTGACACCCTAGAACTTCTTAATCCCTTCGCTCTTCGCTTTATATAATATCAACTACCGCCCAGTTGACACCCTGGAATGTATGTGATCTATTTATGGGACCCCCAGAAATTCGGATGTGTACGACATGTCAATGTATATGTTGTAAATATACATGTGTTTGTATATTTATATACAATTTTTTTGGATGAATTGCAACGACCTCACTGCGACGTCATTGGAATGATGTTTACCCCTGTCAGACCTTCAGCTTAGTGAATTACTACAATCTATCCAAGTACATCTCCCCATTTCAGGACTGTTGAAACATATTAAGCCCTCCATTTGACATGTGGACCTCGGGGTCTCGGTGACAGGTGCGGGTCAGTCTGAGTTTGCAGAAACGCTCCATCGAACTGGGCGCCGTCAGCAGCCTTCTCTACGGTTTCTGCGACGCGGTGCCTTGGGGAAATGGTGGATTTCCATCGCCACGTTTGATTCTCGGAGGATATGTATGTTAATAGTGTTATCCAATTAAAAGATGTATATCAATGTGAATACTACATCATCATGTTATGTATATATATATATACATTGATCAATGCACACATTACAGAACTATGTATATAATTATCATATAATAAATTCAATGTATCCCTATATGTGTACATGTTTTTAAAGAATATATATATATATATAGTCATGTTTATATCAATATATCAAATACTTATTTGGTTCATGGTATTTTTTGCTAACTAAAACATTTCAAATGCACATAGGCACGCAAACAACGCATATTTACAGAGATACTACAGCATATACATGCTGCCCATGAGAACATACTTCGAGGTCGGTTTGTAATGCCAATAGTCGCATGTTCCACTCTTGGGAAAATGCTTTACTGTACAAACCACACTCCGAGAGTCTGGAAATCGATAGGCCAGCAATGTGCCCAGGTGGTCGAGCTGGATGATGAGCTCAAGATTGCGAACACAGCGAATCAGCTGTCAACCATGCTCTTGTAGCTTGGCGGTTGCCCACTGCGGGATGGGGCCTGATATTTTTTGAGGTCACTGAAAAATGGCCACCAACTCTGATGACTGCATATAGCTGGATTTGAATATGTATACACACAGATATATATATATATAATATAAATATAGATCCATACAGTGTAGTATGGCCATTATCATTCGCCCAAACATAGTGATCATCCATAAATCAGTGGAAATCACTATAGGTATCACTATCATGGATTTTGTTCCATGATGCCTCTGAGGCGTAGTCTAGGGAGTCCGCCGCCGAATCTCGTGGGAAGCGAGTTTTTGCGGCTATTCCTAGAGGAGGCGGGCCGAAGCCGTTGGAATCCTCTATATTGTTTTTGCAGGAAACTGCCAGAATTGAGGAGAGCTAATCAACAATGTGGTAAACCCACGATGGCTCAAATCATTTGTGGCATTCGGGATGGTTCATTGTTGGGTTTACCACATTGCAGGATTGTGGCAAGAGTGGAAGCACCATGATACACCATTGGTTGTTTTGGCTAGGTGGATGCTGCCCATAGATTTGTTATCCCCCCATTCATCATGTTATTACGACTTTTTCATATACCACGCAACGATAGTATTTTTTACTTATTTTTACACATCATAGGTGGAAGCTGGCGAACGCACATTTAGAACAAATTTGAGATCACAGATGCAAAACACCATTTTCCTGGTCAGTGATGAAAGCAGCGATGAGTTAGAAATAGTTTCGGTTTCACGCGCGCCCGGCTTAAGCTGTGAGGCATTTGCATGCCCTTAGCCTTAGTTCAATGTTTTTGTTTTTTTGCCCTACCCCGTCCCGTAGATAAACCATTTCACTGTTCATCCTTTTTAAGCACGCTATGTTGAGTGAATGCGCTGCCGCACTTGCATGGGCGAGCGCACATGGCGCAAGAACCGAACAGAACAGAACAGAACTTATTTTTACACCATATATGTTTACATGTATCTATACATTTTTTAAAGCCCGTTTTTTTTTTTTCCAATAGTTGTTTACTGTATCATTTGTTTTTTATTAGTGTTTTATCATCCTTTGTTTTATTAGGTTAGTTATATCATTATCTTATTATCTCATCATATGCTGTGAACTTTGTTGTGTTATGTTATACTATTTTGAATTGATTATTACATGTTAAGTTTACTATTTTCCTGCATTAGATTTTGGTACATGTTGTTGTATTTGTTGATAATGTTGCTAAATGATATTGTATTCTGTTTTGTCTTACTATATGATATGCTTTTTATCATCCTCAATTGCATTGTATATCAGTGGAATAGATCTTAGTTCTTCGTATTGTACAGGATCAAACAATATCAAACATATATATACAATTAAACAAACATATTTTCTATTGTATGTTATTTGATTGTATGATATTATATTTATATCACAGTATGTTTATATTGTATATATCAAATTATTTTATTCATTGTCCATGTTATTTCATTATTTTGCTTTGTATTATATTGTGTGATGCTTCACTATTGTTTGAAGCTATATCACGTGATATGTTTCAAGTAAATGTTTCATTGTATAATATTCGTTGTTTGTATGTTGCTATATGCATATGGGTATGGGTGTCTGTGTGTGTGTGTGTGCGTGTGTATCTCTGAGCAAGTGTGTATAGTTTCACGAAGTGGAGGGTATGACCAACAGAGGCGTGGCCCCGCTGTCAGGACCGCGAACCGCTCAAGAGTTCTTTGTGTTCCGCCAGTGTCACCTCTCGCGTGTCGGCCCGGATGGTGGACGCTTTGGGCGTCTCGGTGGACCTCTGAAAGCGGGGCCCAGGGAATGTGGTTTTTGGTGGGGGATGTTTGGGATTTTTTGGGACATGTTGGGAACTGTGGGGTGATGGGGATCGGAAAATTATATAGGCGGGGAAATCACTGAATACTATGGGATATGAGAATATGAAGGAGTATGATGCGGAGACAGTGGGGATAGTACAATGGGATAGAATCGGACAGAATATGGGAGTATGATGGGATTCAAATGTCCATTATGCCGCGTGTCACTTGAATGGTGAAATTAAGCCTAAATTTGAGATGTGTTTGATCATGTTGAGGGCAAATGTTGGGAAACTGTCCATATGATGGAGCTTATTGGTAAGATCACCAGCAAAAACCCGATCCAGCACGGAGATGTTGGTGTCATGCTCCCACAATGATTCCTCAGCTGCCCAGGGAGCACTGTGCAACTGGAGCTACTTCATACCTTGTCGCCTGTCATGGTGGCCGGTTGGACATGTCTGGACTCCTGAGTCTACATTCATAAGATTTCGATAGATTTCATAAGGCCACTTCAAAAGTGGAGATCTCTGCCAGATTGGCAGCATATGGCACATGCATGCAGATGCCATTTCCACGTTTTTTTTTTTCTCAGGTTGGATCTCTGCCACTGAGGTTCCGAAACGAAGATCAGCAGACCTGTCGTTTGGTGGGCATGCGAGAATTGCAGGTCGGGGCTGAATGCCAAAATCTTGATCATGACCAAGAAAACAAAGTCAAGCCGCGTGTGTGCAATGACGGGTCCAGAAGACGTCAGATGTGCCAGGATAGAATGGAAATAAAATATATCGGAATATGAATATGGAATATGTTTCGTTGACCTAGAAGATTCGATTCATTTGGGATCTTAGTGGGTCTGATAGATTTTGAATCACTTGATCATCTCAGATCCACGTCCCACGTCCTGGGAAGCAGCGGAGGAAGCAGCGGACGTGGCACCGTTGAAAGCACCACGCGCTGGGACGGAGTCCAACGTGTCGTTGCTGTTCGATGCAGCCGTGCTGAACGAAGGTGTTGAAGGGTGGATCTTGAAGCATGCGCGTAAATTATATGATTACAATAGTTGCTATGCTACTATGAGTGATGCAAATTCATGTGTGATTATGTGTATGATTGTGTGTGATTGAATAGGCATGCAATATGTATATATATATATATGTGTGTGTGTGTGTATGTATACAAAAGCAAGTATATATATATATATTATGTTACATAGTTACATATATGTATATGTGCATTTGTATGTTGAAATACACACCCTGGCCCTGAGAGATGGAGAGACAGAGGATGTGTGTGTGTGTGCGCGTGCATGATGACAGTAACTGATGGAAGTCAAACCTGAAACCATAAGAACAGGAGCTCAGCTGCAAATATGTGGATTTAATGGGCAAGACTGCGTGGCTGGTTGATAGGTACTTGTTTATTTGGACGCTGTTCGCGCTGGACCCTCTGTGGGTGACATTTTGAGCTGAATTCCATAGACTATTGTTTCTCCCTGGATGGGAAGCGTTTAAACACACAGGGACATGGCTTACTATTTGGGCAGCACAAGAAAGTTTAAAAGGCTCATCATGACAACTGCCAAAGATGCACAGGACACAGATCATATACTTTTTTCCGCTGTTTGGGTTTGGGTGCTTGATCTGGAAACGCAGAATCGAACATGTTTACATTGGCGAAAAGCCGCGAGCGCTGAAATCCAAGTGCTCGGCCCAGCTAAGGCCTGCACTTTTGAGCTCTTGGGTGCCACTGATGCCTTCAAACGCATGATGCGCGACTTCGGATCTTTCATGGTCCCGTGGCAGGGGTTTAGCATGTCCAGATCGCATGGCCATTGGACTTTCAGATGACGTTCTTCATGCCTTTTTCTAGCAGAATCAAACAGTGAACTCGGTGAACTCTGATCTAACTTGGAAATGGAACATTCCCTATTCACATCCGCTGATAGATGATTTACCAGTGATTCCCTGTAAAATGAACAAGGTTTTGCAATACCAAGTTTGATTGATTGTTAGGAAGGATATATATACATATATATATATACATATATATGTAATATTATATATATAATTATATATATATACACTTATATATGCATATATAACTATATATATATATGTGTTTTTCTCCCCTTGCCATCCAACATTGGCTGTTTCTGTTAATTTTCCCCGTAGATGATCAAAATGAATGCCACAGCGGGCACTAATATCCTGCATGGTGGTACAGTAGATGGATTGTTTCAGAGCAGTTTTAGGGGTCAGGTGGGGAGTACTTTTACGTGGTTTGCCTTTTTTGTCAATGTTTTTCAGGGTGCTCAATTCCGCCACATAGCCTCCTGACCGGGTTGAGCGTTTGGATATCCACTTGGCTTTAGAAAAAGCAGGAACGGGAACTTCCAAACTAGCTGGATGCTGCAAGCCCGTTAAGAGAACACTGACCCGAAAACTATGAGTGTCCTGTCAACTTTTGTAGGTACGCATTGGTTTGGCGGATCAAGCCCCTCTCGTTGGGGGATGTTCGCTGACATTTTGGCTTGGATGTGCATCCCAGTTGGTAGACGGTTTATGACCTATATGACCCCGTATACGTACATATATATATATATATGTATAGCCCATATGTAAGTGGGGTATAATATGGTTATGATACCAGTAGTACCGCACAAGGCAGTGGCGGAAGTTTCAAAGATAGGAAACCTATAGGAGGTTGGTTGTGGTGAACCATGGATGGCAGAGCAAACCCACTGATGGATCGAAAGGCGGTTGGAGTGTCGGGCTATCTATTCGTCAATCTATTTGTCTATCCATCTTTCTATCTATTTATCTATCTTTCTATCTATTTGTACATATTTGTTCTGCCTATTTATCTGTCTATCAGTCTGTCTGTCTGTCTGTCTGTTTGTCTGTCTGTCTGTCTGTCTGTTTGTCTGTCTGTCTGTCTGTCTGTCTATGTATCTATCTATCTACCTATCTATCGATCTATCTTTTTGTTTATCTATCTATCTATCTGTCTGTCTATCTATCTGTCTATTTATCTGTCTGTCAGTCTGTCAATCTATCAATCAATCAATCAATCAATCAATCTATCTATCTATCTATCTATCTATCTATCTATCTTCCTATCTATTTGTGTATCTATCTGTCTGACTGTCTATCTGTCTAAGTGTCTATCTGTCTAATTGCCTATTTATTTGCCTAGCTATCTGTTTATCTTTTTGTGTATCTATCTGTCTGTCTAACTGCCTATCTGCCTATAGTGCTTATCTATCTATCTATTTGTCTGTCTTTCTGTCTGTCTACCTACCTGTCTATCTCTCTGTCAATCTATCTATCTGTCATTCTATCTGTCTATCTATCCAATTTTCTGTATGTCTATCTGTCTATCTGCCTGCCTATCTATCTGCGCATCTCTATGTCAAACTATCTATCTGTTTGTCTGTCTATCTACCTATCTATTCACCTATCTGTCTGTCAATCTATCTGCCGAAGGATCTATCATGATCTAACGATCTGTCTATCTATCTGTCTATCTATCTGTCTATCTATCTGTCTATCTATCTGTCTATCTATCTGTATCTATCTGTCTATCTATCTGTCTATCTATCTGTCTATCTACCTATCTGTCTATCTATGCATCTGTCTATCTATTTTCGAAGAATATTTATCTAGCTGTCTTTCTATCTGTCTATCTATTGCATCTGCAATCTTGAAAGCGAAGCTTGTTTGTGAGACTTCGTGAAAATTTTGAAGTTGAAAGTTGAAAGCTGAAAACGAAGCTTTTCTGCGAGACGCCCTCCATTTTCCAAGTTGACAACATCAAAACGACGAAATTCTGCGAGACGTAGTCAATTTTTGAAGCTGACAACAGCAAAAACGAAGACATTCTGCGAGACTTCCTGCGTAAATGGGCAGTTGAGTGTGCAGCTGACGGCCTCGTGCCAATGCGTTTTGCGATTTTTCCTCTCCATGTGTCCACAGTACTGCGCCTGCCACGAAAACAACGAGGCCAGCTCATACGAAGTGCTGCACCTGTCACGCAAAATCATCTTAGTAAAGCTTAAGGTCAGATGCTCCAAAATGCAACCATTCTCATGAAATCAGCGCTCTGACCTCTTAACATGTCCGCTGGATGCGTCTTGTGTACTGCGCCTGCCACGCGAAATGCATCTTTGCAGATCCTCTTCAAATGTCCCATGCCTGCCATCATTTTTGAAAATGCCACAAAACCCACAGGTTTAGCTCACTTTAGACAAGGTGCAAAATCCGTTGCGCTTGCCACACAAAATGACGATTGAACGTCCAAAAGCGGTCCGAACATGTGGTGTTTTTAGCATTTTGACTTGGAAATGTGTTTTTGCGCCACATCGGCAAGCACTTTTTCGACATCTCAGCTGCCAAAAGTTGTCCGAAGTTGAGGTGTTTTGCACATTTTCACTTCGACACGCGCTTCGCGCCACAGCGGCGTGCATTTTTTCGACATCTCAACTGCCAAAAAGTTCTCCGGACCTGAGGTGCTTTGCGCATTTTCACTTCGAAATGTGCTTCGCGCCACAACAGTGTGCAATTTTGATCCCTCATCTGACCAGATGGCTCCGCGCCCGCTTTAGCGAGCCTGCTTTTCGACCCTCTGGAGCTAAAAACCATTGGAAAAAGATAGTGTTTCGCGACTTTCCTAGTACTTTTGAGGATGTGGATCTGCTTTCTTTTTGACTTTCTCCTGTCTGATCTTCTCACTTCTGTGCCTCTTCCCATCTCGGCTTTTCCTGTCCATATTGTCGGAAGTTTGACTTCTAAACTTCCTTCGATGACATGTTCTTACCTACCCATCCTAAGCGGGTTGCATGCCAAAGCGCCATTAAACTGCCTGAAACTCTCACAATTAATGTGCTATGTCTTCCACTTTCAGGATGATTTGGACCAAATGAGTATTTACGACCTGCTTGGCCCGGAAGAGAACTCGCCGCTCGGTTCAGCGATTTCGGATTGGGTTCTTGCTTGCGCCAAAGTTTGGGTGGAACGTGTTGGAATCTTGGTTTGGGGCTTCCATATTCCATACTATTCAACATGTTTGTTAAATCAAGACATTCTGCTCGATATTCCATCTGTTTCCATAGGCTTTCTATTTTACCTGCTGCGATGATTCCCATTGACTGCAACATATTTTCTTGGATTTGTTGAGACCACCACCTTGAAAGGCGCATGTTGTTTCTCTTTGTTTTTCCATGCGTAAAGTGAGCTAGGTCTCCCAAAGGGAACTGCAAATGTCCTGATATTGGTATCATTTGGTATCATATTCATATTCATATCATTTATATCTAGCAGACCCGAAATACTGTAGAAGAGTTGGAGACTTGGAAATTATGCAGAAACAACATCTAGTCTAGACCCTCCTGCAAATATGTGGTTATTTTTTTTGCCCATACTTATGTATGTACACTATATAATGCATATTATATATATATACATTGTTTACATGTATGATCCCATTGTTGACATGGTTTAGTGGTATCAAATTGTATTTTTTTGTTGGCAGTTTGTGCATACGCTGAAATGTATAATATGATGTAAAGACATTGTTTGAGACGAGCGGGCATTGCCTCAAGTAAATTGATTTACGTGTTGTTTACTCTAGATTATTCTACATTTATGTACACATTGGCGTCTATGCCCAATCCTGTTTGTGGCAATAGTGGGGTTTGTCATGTAATAATTTCGTAGGGCGCAATGGCCATTTGCAGAATTCAATATCATATAATTAGTGTTTTGAGCGTCGGTAATCGTCGATGTTGTTTTCTCGAATCAACGAATGGCTCATGAATTTGATGTTGCTCGCCCCCGAAGGAACAATGTATCCGTATGCAAATAGTATGTATGCAAAATGTGTACTGCATTTGAATATTCATACATGTGATTACATATCTATATTCAAATATATACAATATGTTTATATATATATATATATATATGTATTTTATTAGTTTTCTATAATAGTCATGTGTATAGATATGTATTTGCGAGTGCGGACCGGAAATTGGAGTCATGTTTTCCCTTTGCTCGACTTCAATGTTCCCTTTTGGCTGGAGTGAGCATCAGGACCCTCCCATGGGGCAAATCATTGGGGGGTCACTTTGGGATGAGTATCCCATGAAATTCCCATGATCTCCCCGTAATATTTCGTAAGATGTTGAGTTCATACAGGAACTTGGCTAGTTAAATAGAGTTAAATCTCCTATTTCCATGCATGTCCAGAATATGGATGAACATGGGGATGTGTCAGAAACCTCTTGAATCCAGATATTTCTCGGAGTAATCTCCATTTCCCAGCGAATCTTTTGGGGTGAAGATGGCAGGGTTTTCTCTGGGCCTTCGCTCACGTCGCCAGTATTGCCTTGGTCTCTTCCATTCAATCGGCGGTGAATAGCTTCGACAGTGAGCGGCCCCCCGGCTGGACATGGCTGCACGCCTTGATGTAGATCCCAGTTTTTTTAAAGGGAAACCATGGGGGAAAACCATGGGTTTTCCACATCCTTTTGTATATGTTTTATGTTTACCCTATAGGCTAACTTGGGTTAAACATGATCGATGCTTTTGGGATCCACCTAAAATTTGTGTAACTACCACATTGCGTGGGTGCGTTGGGGCTAGGTACACTCACGGGTGTAGCCATGAACTGGAGGGAGAAACCAACCAAAACCAGACAGGCAAACATGAAACTGAAAGTACTGCAATGTCTCCAGACTTCATAATGTGACAATCGGCCTGTACATCCGGAGGTTGCATTGGGGCTGGTTACGGTTGAATTAGCATTTATACAACAGGTTGGCTGGAAAGCTGAATAGTTTAACTCACTTAATGCATCAAGTCTCTGATGGTCGTGGCATAAATATGCCGAATATGCTACGCCGGCAACAGAAAATCCAGATTGAATATCACCGAGCATCCAAGGTATATACACGATAGTTATTGTACTGGGGTGACTATCCCTTAGAGCCACCATGCTTTGAGAAATGCCTTTACATTAGTTGCGTGATAAAGATTGCCCCTGACCAAACTTCAGGTTGGACAGTTGGTTCGGGGTTTTTGAAGTCATCAACTGCAGTGTCGAGAGCTATATAGGTTGGAATTGATTGTTTCAAAGGGACTGGAGAGGTGGGAGAGTATTTATGTCATCACCTCTACATGGCCGTGTATCCCACTTAGTAAGGTTTTACAAGTTACACATCAGCATTTCTAAGCGACATGCCCATTGTTCTGTTGAAGAATAACCCTGGTTATTTCAGGTTTCAAGTTGCACCTGTTACTTGCTTTCAGGCAAGTTCAAGTGATCCAGCTGGGCAGCTTGGAGATCTTGAACCACAAGGTGGAGGCCAGGGCAATGGAGCTCTGGGAGTCAGAAAGAAACTCAGTTCTGGGATGTGCCGAACTGTTTCCAGCTGAAGTTTGGGGATTTCCATCAATGGAGGTATCCCAAAAATAAATGGTTTATAAGGGAAAACCGTCTATAAATGGATGATTTGGAGGTACCCTAATTTCAGGAAACCCCCATTTGGTAGCTCGAGGTTTCCCTTCTATTCTTGTGTAGTTTTGGGTCCTGAAAGCTGAACTCGATGCCTGGCAAGCCGATCCAAAGTGACTGGCATGGGATCCAGTCACGCAAAGCTCAGCAAGCGATCGGGAATGACGGGTTTGCTGTTGGACGAAGCTGGATTGAATGAGGTGAAGAACACAATCAATAAAGGTTTGATGGATTCTTTGAGGACACATTTCTTCGTGAAATCGATGTGCATGAATCTCGGGGTCCAATTTCATGGACTCACAGGTCTCGGTGATGATGGTGATGGTTTTTATTTTTACATCTGAGCCTTTTGAGGTTTGTCCAATGCCCAATTATCAAGTCTTTCTGGCCGGTGTTCTTGCGTTCTTCTTGGTTTAATACCATCAGGGCTGCCCATATCAACCTCGGTCAAAGCTACCGTTGGGGATGGTTCACCTCAATGGGCCCTGTGACACAGGCAGTGCTGACGCTGCAGAATGATGAATTGTTGAAGACGGTCGTGGGCACTTTGGATGCTTGGCGAAATCTCACGGATTGGCCCGTTTCTGTTTCGGCGGTGATTTGTTTGGGGGCTATACATGAGAGAATCTTCCATACCGAGCTTTGAGAGGGAAGAAAAACAACATCTCACGGTATCGAAGAAGTTCAATAGAAATTCAAGGAACAGCATGCGGTACTAAGTACTCATGATTTGTTCTCCCACCAAGAAGTAAGCCAAAACTGCAATTTAGCACGTATGCCTACATTAGGTGTTGAATTGTCCATCATTCCTGTACTTGTAGAGCAACCTTGAACTCGCACTTTTGCAGGACATGTTGGCAGTCACTGTTGTGCCCGCCATTAGGCAGTTTCACTGGGTGCTACTGCAAGAACGAGATCTAAAACCAGGAGAGAGACAGCCACAGCGTCGTTTTTTGGGCAGGCTGAATGATGGGAGATATTCGTGTGGCTTTTGGATGGTTTTGGGGTTCTCGCCAAACTGGGCTGAAACAAAATGAATTTTGCACCTCAACAGGTCCGGTCCGCTCTAGATTCGTGAAGGCTGACTCTTGATTCAACTCAGGAGCTACGCAGGAAACATGGTGACGCCTGTAGATAGGTCTGGGCTCAACATCCAATGCTCCATTGGATGGTTAAGAGGTGGTTGATGGAAAATTCAGTCGACCGGCCTTGGACATCTTACATGCCCTGAAACCTGTGGCAGAGGCAGTTGGGGAAGAAAGACGACGGAGACAAACAGACAGAGACAGAGACAGAGACAGAGACAGAGACAGAGACAGATAGAGCGAGAGAGAGAGAGAGAGATACATAACATAATTATGTATTTAAAGTTATTTAAAACTGCATATATAAATTACGTAATATGTATATATATATATATACACCTGCATTTATGTAGCTAATACTTTTTCAGCCTACTTTGATTCTGAAAACTGGTGGGAACTTGATGATAGCAGGAGCCATAGAGTCAGCCCACGGCCTCACCAGAGCCACATCGTGGCTGGGCGGCAAGCCGCGTTGCGGGGTCTTTGATACATAGACACATAGTATTTATATAATTATACATGTATTTGCATACATATATACAGTGTGTATATATATATATATATATGCATATCGCCGCAGCTTCGAGCTTCAGTGTGCAGGAAGCAAACAATATATGCATATAGTGAACAATTGCTACATGTAGATATTTTCATATATAGATACATATTATATATATATACATATATATACCTTCTGGTAATCAAAAGTTGCAAGGAAACCCCTACCACATTAGATGATTTTAAAAGCTGGAAACCTGCATTTATAGGGGATGTCCCAGCCAGCCACATCTGAGTACCAGAGGGTCCATCTTTGGAAAATCATATCCATTCATAAGTGTATAATCATTATACATTTATTATATTGATATTCTTCTCCCATTCCTATCCATGGTTTGTTCTCCTTTTATATCAGTCAACATTGATATTGTTGGCCAATTTTTGATATGATTACTGTACTGTACCGTAATTTGTGTTTGGTCCACATGGTGCATGATGATTAATGCCCAAAGGCTTCCGGATTTTTTCTGCCAGAAATATGGCCAACATTTGCAACATGGCTGGCACCGGGTGGGATTCTTTGATAATTTCAAGGTGCGCTGGTACTTTCAAAGGTATGCAATGGGATGCGGGTAAATCATTGAAAATCCACGGGCCCGTATCGAGACCCAACGAGATGTTGGGTCGCTTACAATCATTCCGCAAAGATTGGGTAAGTTTGATATCCCATTTGCTGCTAGTCCCTGCTTGAGGACTGAATGTTGAGAGCCGTTGAAACATGGAAGAGCGGAACAAATCCAGTATTCACTCAGGGTTTAAATCAGGGGTGGGAATCTGAACTCAACCCAACAGAGCAGTGATTTTGAAAGAGGCCCAAGATATTTGGCCATGGACCAACAAAAAATTATCACTCCCACCAAAACGGATGTTTCGCTATGATCTACTTATATACTTCCACTCACAAGTACATCAAAATGTCAACAAGTTACAAGGTGGTGCCCAAGCAGTTCTAAATTGATCTACAAACCATAGTAAATGTAGATATACCTACACCATAAACCCTGGTGAAATTGGAGTCATAAACCAACTTAGCTAACGAACTTGGGCACTACCTTGACCCCTTCGAGTCGCCGAGGCAGACGGCCGGAGTGGTAGCATCCTCGACTTGCGCAAGGATCACGCACACGCGTCGTTGTGAGCTGCCACCGTTGCCACCGTGACGTTTGCTCTGGAGATGACCTCGGAATACCTCGGAGCTATCCTTGGATTGGATTCGTTATGATTCGTTAGAGCATCATGGAGATCTGCGGTGATTGTTTTTCCATTTTGGGGAAAACAGTGTTGGAAGGGGATTCATTTTTTGCCTCAAGTTCATGCTTCCCACCTCATTCTATGTACTTCAGGTAGGATGTTTGTTGAGTCATTTGGGTTGTCGTAGAAAGACGTGTGCATGCCATACTCAGAACACATCAAATCACATAGACCCTGGATTCGACCAGGGGCCGTGCTGCTTATCTTCCCAATTCGCTTCGTTTTGCACACACATGCAAACCCACACGCGAACTACAATTGACTGTAGATGGGTTTGTCCGAGGTAGCCCTTATTTGAATTTTATTTGATGATTAATCAATATTCATCATAATTGTCCCTATTCAATGGCCATTTGGAAGGCCTACTCCATTTTCAGATACACCCATATGATCGCATGTGTGCATATAATTGCACATAATTGCACATTATTTGCATGTCTAATTTTGTAAGGGAAAAAATGTAAGTTTCCTTTGACGGCTATCATCGATAGGGTTGGTTGGGACATTCTTTACATAGTAATATAGTAGCATTTTTTGAAATTGACACCGCCAACAAGAGTACAGTTGGTGAAGATGCTCCCATTGTATCCGTATGATTTCCCGGATGTCATTGCCCGACGAAACGGTCTTCTGTGCATGTTCCCTTTATCCAATTCCAAGCGTGTTTCTTGGTAGACCTACATATGTGCATTGTATTCTGTACATGCATATGTGCATTGTATTCCCACCGTTTATTGGCTAGATATTGTTTTTTTGTCTTTGCCATAGACGGTGGGAATACAATGCACAAATGCATGTATAGAATACAATGCACATATGTATGCATATGCATATTTAATCATATTATTGGCATATATCATATACATATCTACTGATTATACATATATCAATATGAATACATACATACATATATATATATACATATACATACACATATTAGCATATGTATGCACGCATATTTACACACATATATATATACATATATATATATATATACAGTATATACATAATACATACGCTCTGGGCCCTAGGTTTTACCGAAAGAAATCTGGTTGACGGTGCTTAGACATTGCAAACATGTATATTTTGCTATTTACATGTTCTTGCTGCTTTTCAACGGACCCAAAAAAATAGGCCCGCGCGATGTTGGACTTGAAAAATGATACTTACACCACATGTCAATGATGTGTTTTCGTAAACCCCCATGTAATTGACAGCATTGTTAGAATTGGATCATACAAATTATTGTAAGAAACGTTTGTGTTTGCTGCGTTTCCACAGGTAAAATGAGATGTCGATTTTTTTTTGTATGGTATTTGCAGTGGGTTTAAGATGTTTGCAAACCCAGCATGTTGATAGTAATGCATTTTTATTGTTTTATCTGCGTGAAGTGTTTGTTTATGTTTTTTTCCCAAGTAAAACGACAACGTGAACATTTTTCGATGGTATTTACAGCATTTTTGTCTCCTGCATCTGGTCATGTTTCAATTGTTTTATTTTAGGTTTAACTTGCAACATGTCATGGCAATCGCTTTGTAACTCACCAGTCGTCGATCTCGTAACCAAAATTCCCATGTTCAGCACTTGTTTTTTGGTCACCGGCTGCAAGCTAGACTTGGCCATTTCCCTAATTTTTCCAGGGCATTCAGGACAGTCTGCAAACCTGGATTTTTGTTGAGATGGTGCACAGCCAAGACGTTACCATGTTCAATGGAATCATTACTGACTGACATGAGACCATGTCTGCGCAACTGTCTTTTCGTAACATGACGGAAGCTGTAGATGACATTACCATGCCCCAGCCCACCCCACCCAACCCACTCATAACCTTCGGTAGAACCTGGAGCGCCTTGAAGTCTGGACCTTTTCCGGCGCTGGCTAGAGATGATGGGCCCAAAGGATGGGAGACATGATGTCACTCTTTTATTAAAGAACAGCCACACCATGTACTCTCTGGTGAACTAATATAGGCCCTGAAAATCACCAATTTTTATAGTGGAAACTAATCTTCTAACCCCGATTAATGCCAGGGTTTATGTTAATTCATTGGAGGGTATATGTGGTAAAGGGCAAATATATTTCTTTTGTTCATAAAGATGTTTGCGAAAAAACTGTGCGAAGGGAAAAACAACTACATGAAATCCTGTTTCATGTTTACCTTTGGCAAATGGTGTTCCAACCAAGTTTCCCTTCATCCATTTCTGCACCCTCACCATGAGGGACTCTCCTTGTGTTACTGGAAAGAATATTTCTACACACGTGCTATACCAGTATAAACCCCGCATTTAAAACTACCATCAGTTTTGTGTGTGTGTGTGTGTGTGTTTACCTTGAATCATTCATGGCGACATCTGGAAAGATTCTTATCTTCTTATCCAGCATCCAATCCCGAACAGCCACTGCCTAGTACAACGCCGTGACCGCTTGATGTTAAGGGTTCAGCCCACTTCAGCGGGGGCATCCTGGAGATGACCAACGAAGCAGAAAATCCAATAATTCATTTGTACAAGGTGAGCCCCCATAGGTAGCGCTTGTAAACTGGTTATGGGGTTTGTGGACCAACTTATAATGACAGGGGGGTACACAACTTAGTTGACGTTCATGGGGTTTATAGACCAACTTATATAATGACAGGGGGGGACCTTGTACCACCTAAGATAACAAGTCGTATGGTTCACAACGTGCTATCCAATCAGTTTCAAGTTACCATCTTGTTTCCTGTAATTCCAATGTGACGAGATTTACAACGCCATTCAAATTTGTCCAAGTCCAAGGGCATCAAAATATGAAATTATTAGTATGGCGTCTAAGATGTCACATGATGATTGACCACTGCATATGCCTATACTACACGTCATTTCTCCGAAGGCATCTTAGATTCCAGCATGATTTACCTTATATACATATCTAAGGTCCACAGTGTCATCATTTTTTGGTTTCCTTCAGCCAGGAGTCCGGTTCCTGCTCTCCTGTGATAGACCCACATCTATCAACCGGATTACTCTGCTATTATATGCTCCATATATCATAGTAATAGATTTACCTACATTCAGATCAATGTGTTGGGTCTCTTCAGTAAATGTAATGAACCATAGATGGAGCATAGGGGTATTCACAGGGTCTTGGGGTCGCAAGGTCAGGGACACATTTTTTTGATATTTGGATGCCAGGGATCCATAGTTGAACCCAGGTTGAACCGCAAGAATCAATTTGTTTTCATGCATATGTTCCGGCAGAGCCATATCCTTTCATGGTTGAGGACATGTCATGACTTTTTGTTTAATTCATATATTCATATACTTATTTAATGTTGCCAATTTCATATTGTTTCATGGTCAAACCCAGGATGCCAGGTCGAGTTGTTTGCAGAGCGTGTGGACGGTTCAAACTTCCGGCGAGCATAGCAGCATCACACCCTCGGCTTTACAAAATCCGCGGTGGGCTGTCTCAGGGTTTGATCAGATGCGGGTATCAGCAGACATTTTGAAATACCTTTGTCGAGATATGTTTGGCATTTTAGGCCCACAGAACATCCCACACCCAGAGAGTTTTAACCAAATTTACGGTAAGTTCCCACCGGGCACAAAGCTGCTGGAACGCTGCAGCCTATGCATTATAATATCATGCCAATAATGCGTGTGCCCTATTGAATCACAACATGTTTGGTGCAACAGCTTAAGAAAGCCAACACAATTTGGTCATGGCCTGACCCCCCACCGTTGCTCGAACCGGACGAATCATGTCCTTTGTATCGAGCTGTTGGTGAAAGCCTGTGGATGCCGTACCGTGAGAGCCCATGACGTGGGGATTTTCACTGGCACATGGCACATGTGGTTAGCAGGGTCGAAATGGGCAAGCGAAAAGCCAGGGCGTACAGTATACCGTATACCGCACAACGGCCATGTAACCTGTAGATCATCAAAATTTCACGGGATTGGCCGGGGACCATACATGTTATCCAGTTGTTTGTGTGATATAGATACATTCTTGGCATGATGTATGAATTTATAGTCTTTCTTTATGTATTCATTCAATTTTTGTGGCTTATCATGTCTTCCCAATAAGATTGCAACTTTGGCGTATGCCATGCGTACCCCTCTGGGCGAACCCATGGTTAGTGACACGAATCCCATCCCTCATACTATGCTTCAGTCTTATATATTTCTCAAAGATGTGCATTCCAACGGCCAAGCACTAGTTCTGTATGTCAGTGATTTTGATCATACCATAATTGATCAATCACTTTTGTGAGTAGTCCCATCCATCACTGAATGTTACATACCACCCGTAACCCCCAAAATGAACATACAGAAACTACACCAGGTCTATCATTAGGGGGAAGGGTTTTGTCTTTTTTATTTGATCGTGGAAAATGTTTGGTCCTTGGTGACTGGAAATGGGCATTCCTGGGTCGAGATTTTATGTAAATGTGGGCCAAGGGGCATCAAATGAATATCATATTAATTATCAGGAATCCGGATAGGAGGGACCAAGTCTATAGGTTATATGTTCACTTGGAATTGGAATACATCTTGTGTGAAACAGGAATGGTTCAATATCTGAGCGCGTCGATCAAACAGTCATAAACATGTTGTAACAGACAGACGGGCTGGCCACTTTTGAATATGATACCGGGTGGCACACAAAAACAACATCTTCTAGCAGTAAATCAATTGCACATGGTCCAGTGTCCATTGCCAAGTTGGATCAATGTCTTTGATCGAGCAGTAGAAACGATGAATGGAACAAAAGAGCAGCATCTGTATATAATAGATATACTATGACATACTGATATACATGTAGTTTTGTTCAGACTGAACATGCGAAACATGAATAATTAATTATGCTTTAAGAATAAGGCACCCAAGAATCGCCCCAAAGGTGCGGAAGCAAAGGTAAACATTACCGGATCATGTGATGAGAATAGCATTGTGTGACAATTTGGACGGGTGGCAGTGAACGCCGTGTCATTTTGATGGACCGTACAATTCATTTGAGTTTGCAACGCGCACGTGCAACACTTCCTTCTCAAAGCTCCAGGGTGCTACTTGTTGACAGAAACCCGGGAAAAACAAGTGGGACATGAGTCTCATCAGGAGTGTGGTCGATACTGGAGCCGTTGCACTTTGCAGTGGATGGTCAGTATATGCGCATATTTTTGAGTATCCGCATTGCACGCAGCATTATTAGGTCCCCACAGCTTTGCACCCTTCAGGAGTTTAGTGACTACAGCAGCCGTGCTTCCAAGCTGTTCTGAGTTTACAGCTCCGAAATGTTATCCCAAACATGGATAAGTACTTGAATGTATAGTATAGCCCCAGGGTTTAATCTCATTTATATATTGCAGGGCAGGGGCCCATGTGGACTTTGGAGGTCTCATATCCAGGCTTCGGTCAGCTCTGTGGAGCGTGCACCCAGCCTTTTTGTGGCTGAGAGGAAGCGATTTTCAGGGCAAACCTTTGGATGTCCTCTACTGGGCCCTTGCCAATTCCTCGAATTCCCAACTGGGTAGACAACATTCTGACAGATTCTGACCATTTCTGACCATTTTGTGTATATGGTTGCTTACCAGCACTACATGGGGGGATACCCAAAGGTGGAGCCATTGTAAGAACGGAAAGTCGACTGCCAAGTTCTGGCCAGAAAAGAGTCATACCTGACATGGCGTCACAGGTGCCAGTAGCTGCAGTTGCCCCCAAGTGGATTTCTTATCAGCCAATCTGAGACAGCACACGCTCATGTGCATTGGTGAATGTGTAACGAGTCGGCCCAAGTGTGTTGATTGGGAGCATCAATCTGGATCGACGGTTGGAAATTCACAAATTTGCAAGAGACTTCCAGGATCTCCAGGCTCAGATCCCATTTGAAGGTCTACTGAAAAACAATGAGATGCCATGATGTCCTCTTGGGGGACGAACAGCAGCGCTTGAAACAGTTCAACCATGTTCAACCAATCCATACTAACCAATCCTTTCGCGCCACGCGTCCTCACAAAAGGCGCTCCAGGCCACCAGTGCTGGAGTCTTGAGTGAGCACAGAGATTTGCTGCACAGGGGTCATCCCATGTCATCCCAAAAACAGCGAACTTTTCACATGGGGGTTCAATTTTGGGGAACTTAAGCAACCAAAGCAGGCTGTGAAAGCAACAACATGTTCCGAATATGTTGGAATGATAGTCCCAGCTGACGTGGAGGTAGATCCCTTCTCTTCTACTACCCATTTTTTTCGGGTCCCTCTACTGAAGTCAAAACAAATGACCAGGAAAAACTAATTCAAGGTGACCCGTGCAAATTGTCGAGTTATGTATTGATTGCTACCTGGGATACATTGGAGCAAGAAAAGGAAGGATATAAGAGGGAAAAAAAACACACTCAAAACAAGACTAAAACAAAAGAACGAAGGCTCAAAGGATTAAAATAGCAGACATGACAAAATTGATAAAAACAAAGGGGTCTCAGTGTTCCCTCTTGCTTTCTGTGTCTGTTCATTTGATGTTCTTGCTTTTCCCTTCTTTACAAGTCATAGTCTGCACTCTGAAACCTTTTGTTTCGGTTTTTGTTTGATGTGTTTTGTCCCCTTACTCATTCCGAGTGCATCTTCGAGCCAAAACTCCACAACAGAGATCCCAAGTGGAAATTTAGTATTCCCGGACGATGGTGGGCTCTCTTTGCGGCTCGGTGTCTTTTTGTTGAAGCTTTCCACCTGACAGAAAGAATCTAAGGGTCATTGCAGGCCGCCCACTAGGGCCTGGGGGGTACTCCGGTGCCACTTGAGCTTTGATGTGCACATGGCACATGGTATCTATAGAATCTACATGATTGCTACATGATTCTATATGTTGGTTTTAGAGGGAACAGCCAGCAGCAAATCTCCTTCCCCGAGCTGGACACCGCCTTTCCGGACTTGAAAGCCTGAAAGGCGAGGCACAGCCCTGGGAGACGTCGCCAGGGGACGTCGGTTGGTCGGGAACTGGCGCCCCAGGGCCCTGGTTCACCCCATAGAACATGATAGAAACATATATAACCCCTATAACTATGGTGAAATCATGTGAAATCTATCCACTGAATTCCGCTTCATCATACTGGAGCTACACGAAAAAAAGTAGCAATCAGGCTTAGTTTCACCCATAAATTGGATCATCCACGAATGGGGTCTTGCTAGCCAGGGACATTAACCACTTTCTAAGTGGAATGGTGCCCTATTACCCTGAGGTTTCACCATGTGGGTTTTCCAGAGTTTTTCACATCTATCTTAGTTTCCACGATGGCAACTGTAAATGAAGGTCATCAGGCAGGGAATTTTCTTGACGTTTCCGGATTCACGGAAAGTTGGGAAAATTGATGGGTAGTACTTCTTGGCTAACTTGTCTATGATTTTCTATATGTTGGTTTCCATGAATGGGGGTGCCCCAATAGCTGGCCCCATCTACAAAATAGATGATTTCGGGGTTCCCTATGAATCTATGGCCATCCCCTGGCTCCCTGGCATGGCTCCTCGATGCTCGCGGCGAACAACGCCGGCATCCAGCTGAGGTGTTGAACCGCCGTCGTTTCAAACGTCGAGGCATCGTGAAGCGATCTGGAGGAATTGGAGATGTTGAAATCATTTGAAATCGCCCATTCTTTGATGGTCGGTGAAATCATGCTAAATCATATTAAATCGGCATTGGTAGATGCTTAAATCAAGGTGAAATCATGGTGAAATCCACGTGGGGATGGGTCAAAACCTATAGATTGACCATATTTGGGGGAATAAACATCCAGCTATACCAGCTATGTTCATCTATTTTCGGGTACCTAGGGGACAAGGGTTTTGACTCGTAGCCATATGTTTGATGATGAACTTTGACAAATCCATATGACATTCCCATTTGCCAAACTGGCGGGCCCCACCTGGATTTGTTTGTATAGAAAACCAAGATGAATGAACAATATCTATGAATATCTATGACATTATTGGATAAGTATGATTACAGCCTCTTGTGGCGACGTCACTCAAATGATGGGAATTGGATTGGGGAAAATCTCCAGTGGTAGGGCCGATGTTTTCAGGCCGGTGAATCAATCTCCAGATCGTTGTGTTCGTTGCAGTTGAAACATGTTTCCAAAAAAGCAGCCTAGGGCAGGAGTTTTTTGGCGAGAACGTGGCTGACCGACACGTGTTCAAACATGTTCAATCTGAGCATTTCAGAAGTGAAGTCTGAAGTTCTTTTGAGCAGAGTCAGAGTTGTTCCGATCGCAAGCTGAGGGAAACAATTTGACTATGACAATTGCTTCGGATCCTGTGGTTTGTCCTTTGAATGTTCTGATATGATTTTGTGATGGATCTGTAAGGTTTGTCCATTCAAACTTGTAGAAACTAATTACAGTACTGTATATCGGTCAGGTACATTTCCTTTCCATCCTGGTTACCTGAAATATCCTGGGCTGATGAGCGCGTTCGGGGAATGAAACAAGAAGAAACCAGACATGTTGTTCCCGCGTGTCTCCCAGCATTCTTCGCACCCTGCCTAGCTGCTGTTTCCAAGAAAGGACCACTGGTGCTGGCCCGTCGCTTTTGGACGTAGAAATGCCAACGGCGACAGACACATTGGACTCTTTCAGTCGTGGCACTGAGGAAAGAAGCTGCTGGTGCTGGGACCCACTGTGTCTATTGGGACGATTACGCAAGGGAAGTTGGATACATTTTCCTGCCAAGAATCGTTGTCAATCAACAGGGGGAGATTTCACCAAATAAGAACAAGGATTATGTGCAACATATATATATATATATATTTGTAGGAAACCAACCCACATAAACATAGAAGACACGTCCACATGTTTTTTTTAACGAAACGGGTCATATCGACCATCCGGAGTTGAAGGTTTTACCAATACCCACAGTGCTTGATTGGTGCTGGGAACTTGCCCAGTGAATGGGTCGAAATTTGACCTGGAGCTTTGAACCCTTTCTTGTGGATGGGTGCGAGCTACATCAACCTACCCATTTTTGAGCCTGTTTTGATTTCCAAGCTTCAGAGGTTGACCTGCCAAAATCCGGAATGCCTCGTTGAAGATCATGGTGGTAGATGCGTCCATGCCGATAGTTTATGACAGGTTCATGATAGTTTTACAACGTTTGACATCATGTTGCATGTAATTTATATTTTGGAGAGTCTGGGATGGATCCAATGACAGTAGATATCACGTAGATGTTCCCTGGATACCTGGCATCAACTTTGTTTTTTTTTGCAAGTTTAGTTTAGACTGGAAATTTGAATAAACATGAATAAACACAACATTAAGAGAGACACCTAAAGGGTAGCGAATTGTTTCATTTTCTTTATTTCCTGTCCTGTCCGTTTGCTTTGCTAGTCCCAAAATCCAAGATGGATCAAGATGGCAGTTTTATGCAGTTTTGCTATTGTCAGACAGACTCATATGTCCAATGTTCCAATATATAATTAGTTGGCAAGGTGGCCACACTTTGCTATGTTTTAGCAGGATGTTGAACCTTCACCTGACCTAGCCTTGACTTGCGCAAATCATACTCTGTAGAAGAGGAATAGTTTTTGAAGGGATGCTGGATCCGTTTTTTTTTAAGGATATTTGGGGGGGACCCACCAGGGCCCCCTGGGGACGGTTTGCGATTGGATACATCGGCATTTACTGACATTTCAGTAGCAAAATATAGGCTTAACATTGGCTTAACTAAGAAATAGTGAGATGGTGAATTTTCTCCATCAAATCCCAATGTTTCTTGCATAAGATCTCCATTTTGGGGGGCATCCACGGGCATCCACTGGCACAGTTCCCAGCAGGTGCAGCCGAACCACTTCAGTTCCAGCTCTGCCATCAGCACTGCGCCCTGGCGCCGTGCCATCGTCCTGCTGCAGGAGGTGCGATGGAGAGGACCATAGGTCGACCTTGGGGAGTGGTTGTTTTTACGTAACTTGGTTGGTGAAGCTTAATTGAACATGACTGGTGGGTGAATCATCGACTCAGTATCCCAATTGCATCCATAGTTGGTTGCTTCCATCCCTATGGTCCGTCTCACCGGGGAGGATGATCCCCATGACGAAAAACCACGAAGTGATGCCCGGAGATGTTTCGACATTTTATGATATGATATATGCATATTAATAAATGTATATATATATATATATATTATAATTCAATTATATTAAGGGCATTTTAAGTTTGATATTCTATCTGAAATTTAGTTAGGCAATTTTTTGGTAGAATGTCTGACAGTTTATTCGGCATTGTTTTTTGCATTATTTGAGATTTTACCCGGCATTTTCTTTGGCAATTTATTTGGCATACTATTGGGCATTCTTTCTGACATTCTACTTGTCATTTGATCTGACATGATTTCTGGCATTTTAGCCTTGTAACAGTCTATCTGACATTTTATCTGGCAGCGTTTCTGGCATTTATTTGCCATTCTACCTGAGTTGTATCTGACATACATTCTGACATTCTATTCGACATCTATTCTGACATTCCTTTGCATCTGGCATTTTATTTGCTCTTCTCTGGCACTTTTTCTGACACTTTATTTGGCATTCTTTGGACATTCTATATGACAATTCATTTAGATTTAATTGGTATAGTGCTAAGGTGCGACGGGAAACCCCTTCATTAGAAAGATAAGACTCCATCAAAAATTAGGAATATATAAACAGCTTACATACTAAAACCATCTAAAACCCCATAAATGCCATGTAAACCCCTCTTCAAATCCCCTTGGGGGCCAGGGGGCCTGGGGCACCTTACGTAGGCCAGCAACTGGAGCCACGTTTGCTATGTGGCCGCCCTGGCCAGCTGTGCCTCCTCATTGGCCTGGGCAACTGGGCAAAATGGGTCATCTGACGTTCAGGGATTCTTGGGTCGTAAGGTCTTGAATCAAAACATATCAAAACCTCTTGGTTTGAAGATTTTAAGAGTTAGATCACGGCCTATCATATGGATAGAAAACAAGATAGTTTGGTGTGGACTGACAGGGTGACAGGGCCCTTGGCCCCCCACCTACATGGGGATCTTAGTTCTTAATTCAACAAATATAAGGACCTAACTCGCAAGAAGAAGGGGGTTGAACACGTGGATGTAATTGTACATGGAAACATGATTTTGAGGAGCCAAGATTGGGGATTTATGTTTGTCAACCGTGCCATTTAATTTGCGAGGGATAGGGAATTAGAACCAGCTAGAAAATGAAATTGTTCTTCTTACAAAACTGGGCTTTTATTGGTGAAACTTGCGGTCTAGGTGGCAAAGATGGGGGTCTTTGACAGCATGACATGACATTCGGTTCTCTTCGTACAAATTGGGACGGAACCAGAGAAACATGTGGATTTGACCAAAAAACATCGCACCGGATGTACTTCATGACTGGTCAATGTGAGGGTCAACAGTTATGAGCGATAGTCCGGTGGTTGCATACTTTGGAACTATGGGTTAGAGTCATTTTGATATGATGAGCTCGTTGTGGAACCCCCGAGCTTCCAGATCCAAGTCTCGGCATTCTAGCTTGATGCAGGTTCTGTCTTCTAGGTAAGATTTTCGAGGACACACGTGGTGGAGCTTCGGATTTCGTAAATAGGTGGTGACCCCAACATGTGTATATATTCATATAAGTTTCATGTATACATATATTATTTGTGGCGGTTGCGCAACCCACTTGCGAAGTAGGATGTTTCACCAGGTAAAAAATAGTTATAAACCACGTATCTTTGCGGAAATCTGACCAGGCAATGGACAAAACGCATTGAAGAAATCTTCATCTGCACATATTCACACATAACTTTCCTATAATGTAGCAAAGCCATTTGCCAGGCAGGTTAGACTAGATTTCTATATTGAACACCCCAATGCCAGAAACTATCCGATGTTTGTTGGTAAGATTTGGTAAGCATCCTCTTTCTGTTGCTTAAACGTCATTCTTCTCGTTAGTATTGTGTTGTTGAAGGTATGTTTGTTTGAACAATTCTTATAAATCCACATCCTTGGTTGCCTAAGCCCCCACTTGGTTTGGGTCAATTTCCAAATATTTCTGCTGGTTAAATCCCAACTTACTGCAACCAAAAATGTGCTTGTTTCATGGAAGAGCGATTTGCCAGTACTATTTCAATAGGATTTCACTAAAACAATTCACGCATGTAGAAACCCGCAATATAATATGCATTTTGGTCATTTCGGGTGGGGTGGGGCGGGGTGGGGCAATAACGTTCATGTTAACTTGCACACACGCGTCATGCTACGCTACGGTGATCTTCTCTTGCACTTGCACACACACACACACACGTCACGCTACGCTATGGTGGGGTGGGGTGGGGCAATAACGTTCATGTTAACTTGCACACACACACACGTCATGCTACGCTATGGTGGGGTGTGGTGGGGTGGGGTGGGGCAGTAACGTTCATGTTAACTTGCACACACACACACACATGTCATGCTACGCTACGGTGATCTTCTCTTGCACTTGCACATACACGTCATGCTACGCTATGGTGGGGTGGGGTGGGGCAATAACGTTCATGCTAACTTGAATACACACGTCATGCNTACGCTATGGTGGGGTGGGGTGGGGCAATAACGTTCATGCTAACTTGAATACACACGTCATGCTACGCTACGATGATCTTCTCTTGCACTTGCACACACGCGCACACACACACACGTCATGCTACGCTATGGTGGGGTGGGGTGGGGTGAGACATTTGCGAGTCACGCAAGGAGTTCAAAATTTTGCTGCGCTTGCAACATTGAACTTGAACACTTGAGTTCTGCAAAAGTTAACCATCATTTGAAACCTAGATTGTTAGTTTTGCGGTCCCCGATTCTCACATCTGTGAAGTTGAACATTTGTATGTTGATACATAAAATTTGTCTGCTTGATGACTAATGTTCAAAATACGTGGGAAAACACAGTGAAAATTAACATTCAAATGGCTGCGGAGCATGAAAGAAAAAATCACAGACACAAGACAAAAATTGCCTGAAGCACGAAACGACGCGGGTTTCTATATGCNTCAAATGGCTGCGGAGCATGAAAGAAAAAATCACAGACACAAGACAAAAATTGCCTGAAGCACGAAACGACGCGGGTTTCTATATGCGTGAAGCCTAAATCACTAAAACCGCCCTGTGGTTAGGCCGGAGCGCTTCCGAGATCCATACACCAAATTGGGAGCCAAGGAGCGAATTGACTGTTCTAACATGTTCTAACCACATGAGTGATGGCTTTATTTGTAATCTATCCTATCCCCTGGCTATGTCGGCTATGTCAAATTTTAGTAGGATTTCAGTGAAATCTTTCGTTCTTGTATCTTCTTGAGGTTTTTAGTTGGTTGAATCTCCATTGTGAGAAGCTCACCAGCGAAGCTTCCATGAGGCCGCAGCACTGGGGTGCTTGGAGGACATGTTGCAGCATCAGATCGACCCAGGGCCCGTGGAGGCAATCCCCAAGTCACCAGGTGGTACCCCCCATTTTGATTGCGCACCTCCATTGTAACATGTATGATCATATACATATATATTTATATATACATATGTGTGTGTGTGTGTGTTTGTCTGAACATAGTGTACCTCTGAATCCATTGGTTAATCCTCAATTATCCCCATGCAATGGCACAGGTGGGCACTTTGGCAGAGGCCTTGCAAAAAGCCAAGGGTCGTGATGCGGCATCCTGACAGCATGAAGGGAGTGGCAGGTGGACATAGGTTGATTGGGGATACGGATAGATATATATATATATATATATTCAATTATATTCATATATTCATATATACATGTATGTAATGTAATATAATGTAATATAATGAAATGTAATGTAATGTAGTGTAATCTAACGTAATGTAGTGTAATGTAGTGTAATGTATTTATATATGTATAATATATTACATGTGTATAGTCATCCTGGAGTAGATAGAATATGTAATTTCATGAAATGTCAAAGATCTTCACTAAAATATGAGGTGATCTTTGAACATTACCTTAGGGAGGTCTACTTCAGGAGGATTATATATGGGTTAAATTGAATAGATCAATATTAAACGCCATTTGAAAATGGAAAGCTATGCTGCTCAAAGGTTGCTTGCATGAAAGTAGACGAGCAGTGTAAAGGTGGTAGGATTAGCATCTTGCTTCTAATGGAAGGATGAACTTGTTTGTTTGTTTGTTTGTTTGTTTGTTTGTTTGTTTGTTTGTTTGTTTGTTTGTTTGTTTGTTTGTTTGTGTGTTTGTTTGTTTGTTTGTTTGTTTGTTTGTTTGTTTGTTTGTTTTTTTTGTTTGTTTGTTTGTTTGTTTGTTTGTTTGTTTGTTTGTTTGTTTGTTTGTTTGTTTGTTTGTTTGTTTGTTTGTTTGCTAGTTTGTTTGTCACATGTATCCTGCAGCAGTTGGTGATTGGTGTGCCCAGTATTTCCACAATTCGATCGTTGTTTAGCTTGCTGTTTCTGTTATTCAAATATCAGATATTTCTGTGGGTTTTCACCCAGAAGCCGGGATATAGCCACAACTGACCCGGGTGTGGTATGTTTCCCAGTGTTGGGCGAAAGGATGACCAACAGGATGTTGGTTCTGTCGCTGGCAAGGCATGGCAACTCCTCCGTCGCATGTCGCAGACAGCATGGAAGGCGTGACAGCGTCATTTCCCGGCCAATTTTTCTCTTTCCTCCACATTGTTTCTTGGCTTTTGCACATGCTCATGCCTAAACATCCAAGGCAACTTCTATGCACACACATATATATATATATATATTTACACAAAGGATAAATCTATACGATATATGATTAAGAAGTACGATTTGTTTTTGGGATATACCAATCATATTTACAGAGCAATCAAGATTCTCCCAGGAGGAGCCTGGGCACTTCTTGAAAGATGCGCGGCGCCCCGAAGCCGCGGACGATGGGGAGATCCTGAGCCAAAGCGCGCGGGCTGAGATCGGCAGAGATGATTTGGTTTATTCGGATGTAATCATTAATAATATGATTAATCACTAGTAATAATATGAATTACAGTAGTGGATGATATAATCTCATCCACTTATAACATAAATCACTAGTCACTAGTAATCACTTCCAGGAATAGTGAACGTCCAATAGTGATTAGTATTTATCTTGAACCAACCAAATAATTAGTGATCACAATTATTCTGCTGTTGATTTGAAATGGGGGTACCTCCAGTTCGGACCCATGAATTTTCATCGAATTTTCCATGAAATAAACCATCCAGCCATTGGGGTGCCCCCATTTATGGAAACCCTCGTTTGGTTGATTTGGTGGGAATTGTGAATGTATAGTGATAAATAGTGACCAATCGTGACTATACAATATAATGAGTATTCATGATTAATGATTTTCCCATAAACTGGTTTCAAAGCTTTTGAGCTTCAGTTTGAGAAAGGACGGCGCACCTGTAATTTGCAGGTGTGTTGGCAGTACCATACCATACCATGGAATGCTGAAGCATATAGGTATAAGGACGTCACTGTGACCTCACTGGAATTGATGATCCCAAGGAAAACACTTACTTTTCAGGTTAGTGATTTATATTGAATTGTGATAATTTACCCGGAGTATGTCTTTACATATATATATATATATGTGTGTGTGTGTGCTTTTGTGTGCTTTATCGATCATATGATCATGTATACATATATACATATATAATTGATGGTTGATGGTACTGGTTTTGAATTTTGGTGGTTTAGCTTGGGGAAGATAAACCAGAAACTCTGGATTTACAACCAATGACGCAATCTCTGTGATTGTGGTTGAAACCACCGAACCGCCAACAAAGGGGAAAAGATGTCAACCCATTTGTTTGGATATTGTTTTGAAGGTTTATAGATAGATCCCGAAATGTGGTACGGTATGTGTGTTTTTTTCCTGCTTCGTCAAATCGATATGAGTCACACAAATCGCAGTTTGCGCCTCGTGTTGCAAAAAGATGTACTGAATGGGGAATACTTGGGTTCTAAAATCCCATCAGTACATGCTGAAATGTATATAGATCTTTGTTTGATAAATGCTGGTCGTTTCATGTCACAAGGAATCCACTTCGCAATTGATTCCCTCTGTTTTGGCTACAGACTTGCTGATGTTTGGCGAAACTACCAACCAGCCACAAATGCAAGTCCAATAATGACATTATTGTTGTTGGTTCCTTTTGAGGGAGCAAGGATCATGGTTTGCCACAATTCCATTGGTCCAACATGTTTTCCTGGTTGTACAACTCCTGATTTTTCTCTATGTGGGTTTGTTTGAAAATTGGGTGCCCCCAACCCGTACTTCCCTATTGTAACGTGCATTTGTTCAGTGCAAATCCCATGTTCAGACCCCCCCATCTCCCAGTGTTGGTGATATTCCCATTGTAATCCCGTTGCATCTTCATGATATCAATGGATATTCCCATTTTTCCTGGCTAAACTTCACATCTCTCATCAAAAAAAACATATTCAATCCCATGAATTTTCACCATTTCACTGGATTGGTTTAAGGGAATATTTACAGGAAAACCCTATATTTGATGGGAAAATCCATGGTTTCCTGTAAATTTTCCCATTAACCAATCCAATGACCATTTTTTGTTGGTGAACTCCCTTCATTTTCTTCCCGGTGACCCGGCGGTCAGGGCCCGGTATCTTGGTGGTCAACAAGCCACAGGGCACCTCCACAGAAGGGTGTGGAACCCCAGGTGTTTTTTTTCCCGGAACCCATTGGGACCAACGGACCAACATGGATGAATAATTACCCGCAAGGTGTTCCCCCACCAAATGTTTTTTAAATAATGAAGTACTTAACTGTCGGGTGTATGGCACATATATATTACTGCACGCTGTTATATATATATATAGAAACACATCAACCATATATCCATCCAGCCATCGATACTCTCTGGCACTTTGTTGGCTATCCTTGACCTTCACAATGTTGGACTGTGTGCTTCAGCCACAAGCTCTTTCAGGTCCAGAGAGTGGGCTATCAGTGTTGGCTTAATTCCAACAAAGTTTGGAAAGCAGTATCAATGTGAAGAGTGGGTGGGCTTATTTACGAGAAAAAAAAAGGAATCTGCTAACAGGTCAGTTTCAGGTGCAAACTGCAAACATTGAAGCTGTGAAGTTGTTTGATCATTGTTTTGCAATTGGTTGGCCAATGTTGCAGAGTGAAAAGTGCGTGGAAAGCCCGTGAACATCAAACAAAATGTGGTGTGAGACTCACATGATTGTTTGACAAAAAGTTTTCACACAATAGAACATTTGATGTGACGCTTTGCGCACTACCTTCTACCTTTTTTGTGTGGAGCGTGTGAGTCATTCTTTGCATCCGTTGGATTCAGGGATGGGAAGCTTGTTCTCTTGGGGAGATAGTGATAGGCAAAAATGATGGGGTTCAGTAAAGACATGGGGTTAGACCAGCCACAACTTCAAACCTTGTGATTGGAAGGTCGGGATATAGCTCATTCAGTTCGATGATTCATCTACTATTGTAGCATATTGTAGCGGTGGTCTTCCATAGCTATGTTAAATTACCAGGTGGTACCATTGTATCATATTGTTGGATCGCCATAAATCTAGCCAGCCATGAAAAATGATGATGTAACGGTGATAGAATGCGGATTTTAACGGGATATTGGTGCCCCCGTTTCTATAGCTAAGTTGGTTTATACCTTACATAGCTGTTGGGTTTATGGTAGATATACTTATCGGGATTCGTAAGCCAACTTAGAGATCGGGGGCACCACCAGGCATACGTTTCACCATCTAACCTTGGGTGCAGCCAATGAATAGAATGGTTTCATGGGGATATCATAGGATGAACTAATCATGAGGCTTCACTGGTTATAGTCAGCTGCAGACATTGGAGAACATGCTATTTTTTCAACATGTGGCAACCAACCTTTTTGTGATACTCTTACCCTCTGGTAAACTAACATAACTATGGAAAATTGCCATTTATAGTGGATTTTCCCATTAAAAATAGTGATTTTCCATAGCTATGTTAGTTTACTGGCGGGTACTCTTACCAAATTCTTCAAACTCGGAGTTGGGACACAGGGGCCGGGCGACGCATCACAAGGTACGTCGCAGAGCTTGGACGGCGCTTGGGCACGCCGTTGACCTTGTCCTCGCGCTTGGACTTTCCTACCTCAGGTGGAATGGCGAATGAAAAGTCCAAGTTTCAGGAAGGGAACTAACAAGTTTACCCTGTGGTAAACTAACATAACTATGGAAAATCACAATTGTTCAAAAGGAAATCAACTATAAATGGCCATTCTCAATAGCAATGTTAGGAAAGCAATAGCAAACCACCAGTATTTTTGGGGCTTATACCCACCCTTAAACATGGTGATTTGGGGCATGGTTTGCTATTGCTTTACTATCACTATGTAATGATTTATAGAAATACTAAAATGCCACAATTAAACTTGGGGTTCACTTGATTGCGTCTTTGACTCTCCATTGGCTGGTGATTTCCAAATATGTTTCCAACATTTTCTGATGTCTCCTTGTATGACTCCACTTCTTGGATTCAACTGATTCCACCAGATAAATCTATAGCATTTTCCACCTTTTACCTGGGAATACCTGGGAAGGTCACCCCAGTCACGACATTCCAACAGCGTTGAGGTGTCCTGCCCCTGGCGCTGGGTGTCGATTCCCTGGCGGGCAAGTGGCTACAAGCGCAGCTGGCAGCACGCTTGGTCGACAAGGAGTATGTGTGCCTGTGCACCCTGGCAATAGCAGCGCAGGGTACGGCAACTGACTAGTGATCCCAGGTATGGCATGGCTTAAGTTGGGAAAATCTAGAGCCTGGTGGTTTTCATGTCTGTGTGTGTGTTTTACGTGGTTTTTGCGTGTTAATCAACATCGCTCAACGTGGTATTCCAACACGGACCTGACAATTCACAATACATGTGTATACCTATATATATATATATATACATATATATGTGTGTGTATCTATATGTATACATGTAAATATACATATAGGTGTGTGTGTGTGTGCGTGTTCTTTACCTTACCAAGTGAATTTTCGCCGTGTTCCCCATTGAATGTAAGTTGAAGAACAAGTTGAATGCGGTTTGGAACCAACAATGCATCTAGGAAGAAACAACTATATAGTCTCTACATATCCAAGTACTGCTTTCAATATCTCGTTATTTGAAATATGTGAAATCGACTTATCTACATGTACCCTCTGGTATATTAACATAGACCCCGAGAATAGCTATTTTTAGAGGAAACTAGTCTTCCAATTCCTATCTGCCAGGGTCTATGTTAATTTACCAGATGGTACTTTTTGAGTGTAAATCCACAGGTTCCCACCTGTAGGCGAAGGCGCAGCCTTGGGTCCAAAGGGCACTCGTGGTGTCGTTGCCGCCAAGTTGTTGACCACGGAACTGGACCTGGGGATGACTGGGGATGACTGGGGATGACTGGGGATGACTGGGGATGACTGGGGGCCAAGAATCCCAAAGAACAAGTGGTGGATTTTAGATAAATTGAACTAGGAGAAAATTGTTAGATCATGTGGAAATGCTGGATTTAAGATGTTTCACTAGGAATAGACATGAGATCATGGGCATGGGGATACAACTAACTATATATAATGGTTTAGAGTTTATTTGAAAATGGGGTACGGTATCTACGGAAAATATCAATGTTCATTATTGAGATTATCAAGATAATCCTTTGGAATTTCGACTGCAGCATTTCCACATACTGTAGCCATTTGGAACTTAATGAGCAAAGGTGGCAATGCCAGAAGTTGGGATGTACCGGCCGGGCAACAGTTTGGACTTCAGCTAGGCAAAATCGGATTCAATCACCACAAACAAGAGGGTTCATCAGCCAAACCGTGGATTCCATCGGAAAAGATTGGATGCAAGCTTGGATTTTTGGGGCTCTCAAAGGTGCGAACAAAACAGGAAGGATATATTTTCTCCTTTCCTAGAACTGCTTTGAAAAGAATTGCAGGAACCTTTCATTTGACAATACGAGCATGTTTCCTTCTTTAATTTTCTTTCGAAGCAACTCATTGGATTTAAATCATTATTGGCAACTTATATGTTCCACCATTATGATGTGATTATTCCATAATATTTCTATAACCATTATTATTATTGTTACTATTGTTCTTACTATTATTATTATTGTTGTTATTATTACTATAGTGCTATAAATAAATATATCACATGTATATATATATATATTTATATAAATATAAATATCATATACATACATATTCCCAGTATGGTATCCCATGTGCACCCCTCATGATCCCTCCCAGAAAGCCAATTCGGCCTGCACCAGGAAGGCCACACCAGCCGCAGTGAAGTCAGCAACAGCGGCCGCGAAGCTCGCACCGAATACGAGGCGCGGTTGAATGACTTCCGGGACCGAAAGGTGGCTAGATTTTGTTTGGATTTGAAATCTCCATTTAACTTGATTTAACTGTCACTGTTTCTTCAACATGAATGCGATAATATTATCATTCGGACGACCCAGCGGAATACGGAGGATGTGATTGCATTTCAAAATTTGTGGTCGGAGGTGTCTGCAATTGTTTTAGGGAATGACTTCTTGGGCAAGTCTTGTATTTGTTGGATGGTTGTGTTCTTTCCCGTTTTCAAAATGAGTCTGAGTGAATATATTGGGTGAGTACTGAGATTTCCCTTCTTATTTTGAGGCACCCCCAGGCCCCCAGGTGATCCAATCTGGCAGTGGACGTCTACTTTCTATTCCACAGTTGGTTCTTTCCACTGGCATTTTCGATTACCAATATCTGTATGGATGTACGTCACGTGGGTATGTCTGAAAACTATTACCCCGTAGATCCACTGATTAATCAATTTGTTTCCACTCTTTTCCCTATCAAACAGGCCATTTAGCTTTCCCATGCTTTCCACATTTTCAGTCACTGCGCTATGGCACATTCTTTCCCATCTTCCTTGGTGGCAGTGTAGTCTGCTTGGAAACTCCAGGTACTGCAGCGCTTCGTTGTGGCGGATGAAGAGGTGCTGATTTTGTGTCAAAAAGATGAAGGTCAGCCCAAAAGGCACTTGAAATATCATGATGCTATAAATCAATATAAATATATTATATATATATATATGTGTGTGTGTCCACTTAGTGGGCTATCTTGACTGATTTTTGAAGTTTCGGATGATGCTGCGAGAAAGTCAGCAAAAATAAAAATGCTTGATCTTTCATGTATTTTCCTGTTGGGATAGAACCCAGCCGAGTGTGCCCATAGCCATGTTGAACAACCATTACCCATCTTGAGGCTCAAAAATCCTCGACGGGTTGGTGTCAACTTCTTGTAATGTGGATAAAACAATAATAAACCACCCATTTGGGAATGGTTTATACCATCCATTTATGGTGATTTGGAGGATGGTTTATTGTTGTTTTACCAACATCACCTTTCTTTACTTTCCACCTGAAGGATGGGAGCTTGATCCCAAGTGACTGTGACTGTTTTGGGATGTGTGTCTCAGCCCTCCAGCAGCTCCGTTTTGAAGTGTCCCGGCTTTTGGGTTCAGATTTCAGATGATAGAGCCATCCAGATATCAATATATATATATATATAACTCTCTCTGTAAATATTTATGTATATATATAATTATATATATACACCATATATATGTATACTTGCATATAGACATATGTGTGTGATTGTGTGTGTGTGCAAGTCATGTGCATACAGGATTACAGATATTGTATATGTATCTATATATATATATATATAATATTCCAGATAGACATCCGCTCCCTTTTTGCAGGGCGATTCACTGGAGTCCTCTGAGCTGATGCTGGTGGCGGCCCATCCCATCACCGGGCGCACGCATCAGATCCGTACCCGGGCTGGCCTTGGGATGCCATATACCACCCAGGACTGACCAGAAATGGATGGTAAATATATGTAAATATCATGTTGAGACTCTGAGATGATAGGTCCATGTTCTTTTTTTCCCCACCTGCCAGGTGAGGGTCTCTAGATTTTAACAAAGGTGCAACTCCTCACTCCTCACTCCTGACTCACTCACTCACTAACTCACTCACTCACTCCCTTTCTCACTCCCTTTCTTGCCCCTTGTTCCTGTGGCCCTGCCTGGACTCGAACACCATATCGCCAGCTCCGGAGGCTGTGGAGTGCGCCTGGACCCAAACTCATGCCAGAGAGAATGCCGGATAGAATGCCAGATACAATGCCAAACAGAATGTCAGAATATATGTCAGATTATGTCAGATAGAGCGCCACATGAAATGCAAGGTAGAATGTCAAAAAAGATGCCAGGTAGAATGCCAGAATAGATGCCAAAAAGAATGTCAGAATAGATGCCAGATAGAATGCCAGAATAGATGCCAAAAAGAATGTCAGATAGAATGATAGAATTTCAGAGTATATGCCAGATAGAATGTCAGAATATATTTGCCAGTGCCATATATACTTCTTGATGGTATGTCAGAATAGTGTGTCAGGGTAGTGTGTCAGGGTGGGGATCACTCGAAGTAAAGTATTGGTGTCTAGTTGATACCAGTTTGCGTCCCCGTGGCCCGGTTTTAGATTATGACCACCGGAGCAAACCATAGATTTTTTATGAGCTGTCATGGGCTTCATGCATGCACAGAAACAAAGTGTGATAAATGAACCCTGCATATAGTGTCCATTAGCATATTTGTATACACCAAACCATGTGCATAGAAAGAATATGTATACGTTTGTTTTTAGCGTAACAGGCCATCCTGTTGCACTTTGACTCATGACATCAAGCCGCTCCCAGGTGTTCACTTTGCCTTTCTGGGCCGCCCCTTAGTGGGCGACCTCACCTATGGCAGGTGCTCCTCCACGATCAAATCCATGAGACCACACGATGATCAAACCGTTTCCTTTTTGTCCTGTGCTTTACTCCGATCCTTTTTGCAGTCCCCATATTTTTCCACATGGCTTAATATTGCCATTATTGTTTGCTTGTACCGCTTTGTGCCCGTACATTTTGAGATTCTTACCATCCAATCATTTCCATGCAAAAATCAAAGTTGCATACCCGCAACGCCAGGCGAAACAGTTCGGTCTTGTGCCCTCGGCTGTTCCTGCATTGCCGACGCTTCAGCAGCCTGGCTTTGCCCAAACATGGATGGTTTCGTATAGAAAAAAATTGACCAAATGTGGATGTGGGTATAAATTTGCCCCTTCAAATGTCACTGGGTAGGATAAACCAAACAGAAATGGAGAGATTTACCCTTTGGTCACGTAATCCAGCAGTGCGATTCCCAGATCATCATCTTCCAGAAAGTCAGCCACCCAAATGCAACGCCGTCGCCCAGGCTGCCGAGATCTGTCGGGTGCGGTCCTGGTGGCGGAAGCACCGTTGCCCCGGGAACTGCAGGAAGTCTTAGCCCAGCTGCGCAGCTGAGAACGGCGACGCAAGCGACGAAACAACGAAGGCAGAATGTCGGAGAACAACGGAGAACGTCAGATAACGTCAGAGAACGTCGGAGAACGTCGGAGAACGTCGGAGAACGTTGAAAGTCGTCCAAGGTGTCTTGGGCGGTTGCCTTTTGGGGTTGGTTTCTAATTTGCTATGTCAAGATGGATAGGGATGCAACATGATACAATGTAGTAAACAAGGTGGGGATTTTAAGAATGTTTTGGGCACCTGTGTGGTGACGTCGAAAGGAGCGGTTGGGCAATTGAAGAAAGGATCAATTTTTCCTTGAGAATAACCACACACATTGCAGCAAAGTGCTACCAAGCATACCTTAAGGCAACTTGATGAACTCTAAGTTTGAGGACCCTCTCAGAAATTATGTCATGGGATCCCGGACTGGCTATCATTCAGTGTGAACAGTGATCATTCCTTGTCCATGCGTGCAACGCTTGCACGTAGTTCTGCACAAGACACAATAAACACTTCGTTGTGAAGATTGCCAAGCAATTGCAAGCATTCGCCATACAAATTAGGTATCTATCTGGATCTCTTCTGTCTGCCAATATATGAACGCAAGTTCAAACTTCAAAACTTTAATACCTTCAATAGTCTTCAATATGTTTGTCGGTTCGTCAACTAACCGTTGCAGAAAGTTGGTTGCATCCATTATCTGCCATTTGAATCCATTTTAGTTATGTTGCCTCATCAGTGGGGCATATGCCATCATATGAGCGAAGTGAATTACAACATCAGCCAGCTGTTGGGCTTCAGAGTGACTCAGGTATTGTCCACGGTGTCCTGGAGATCGCTGCAACTGCGGTCTAGTACAGGTGGGAAGCCAAGATTGCGTTGAAAGAGGAGGATGGGGGTTGACCCCTGGGCTGTTGATCATTGGGGTAGGGTACCATTTTGGTGACATCACTATTTTGGGCTCTTCCCCCCACTTTAAGCAATGGGGGTCTCTGAATCCGGAATCAATTCGGGCTTGACATAATACCTAATTTTTGGTTTGCCCCAAAAGTTGAGGATGGCACAGAACCCATATTTCCATGTTTGAGGGGGATCAACATCCAGCTATACTAGCTATACCACCTATGTGGATGTATTTGGGTGTTTAAATCTGGAGTCAAGGTATTTTTTACCCCGGAGCCAATTGACCCTGCGGCCCCAGGCTGGTCGTCTCCGATCTGTCCATCGGCACCCACGTCTCGAAACAGCGGCGTTGCGGAGAAAGGATAGCAGCAGGATGATCTTAATTTGAGAATGACGCGGAGGATGTGTTTTTGGGCACTGTCTTAGGAATGTGGTCAACAACATGCGGTAAAACATGGTAAAACTACCCTTTGGAAGGAGTGGTTCACACATTTATGGGAATGATGGGGGTTTAGTGTTGGCTTTCCCGCATGGGCCGCATGGGTAATAATTATTGATTATATAATTATCATGGTTTTAGTACCTCGCTTTTGATCCTTACCCATTTGAGAAGCTGCCCAGAAACTTGCACCCTGGCTCTCAGCTAGTTGTATGATATGGATGCCCACGCCTTCAAAGCATGAGAGGGATCGAAACTGGTGAACATCCCGGACAGGGGATGATGATGATGATGATGATGATGATGATGATGATAATGATGATGATGATGATGATGATGATGATGATGATGATGATGATGATGATGATGATGATGATATATACATATATCTATATATTTAATTATATATATGTATATAGTTATAGTACATTTACATATCATATACAATATGATATGTAAAGCATATAAATGATATAGTGGTAATCCAATTTGGAATGTTCATCCCCGCTTCTTTTGTTGGTGCTAGGCTGCTAGGTCTTGACATATCGAAAATAGGGTGAAGTTGCCACCCAGCTGGTTTTGTGTGGCCCGCAGCTGTTTCCAGCGAGGGCCAGGCCAGTTGTGTCCAGCAAAGGAGCATGGCTATGGCCGATATCACCAATGGGAACCCAACCTCTGTGATTTGCGCGTCCAAACAGGGAACTAAAGTTGACCTGTCTATGACACATGATCTCGGCGCTTTTTGTTGGTGCTGTTGTATAGACTACAGGCTCGTTTTCCTGGCCTGCCAGGTTAGCCTACTTTGTTCCCGGCCATCTCATCGAAGTTGCTGGGTGCAGTCAATGATAGCTGCAACTTCGCAACGACCTCACCATAGAAGATGCTGGTTCGTAAGATAAGTATATCCCAAGATGTTCTAAGTAAGATTTGCTTGGGACTGATGACGCGCAGCTTAATCCCTCTCTTTCCTGCCATGGGAAGCATCCAAGCAATATTCGCCGCGCTGGGCTGCCTGCACATGGCGGGGGCAGAAATTCAACTGCACCTTAGCACCAAATAATCTTGGGCGGCTGGGATTTTGAAAATGGAGGTCAGGAGATCTCCTATTCTTTGAGGTTTTGGGAAGCTTTTGGCGCTACATTGCAGTGGTTTGGGAATCCGTACACTCTGGTCGAGTCGTTTACACATATTGCTTTGGGCGTGTCACAACGGCAAGTTGACTAATTCTAGCTTCTCTATGATGCAGGCGGTGCGTCAGCACGCCTGCGTCAAACCATGTCAAACCCCATTCCCTGTCAGCGTTTCTACTTTTCTTTGTGACTTCAACATACTTCAACCGAAAGATGATTGCATGCTGCATGCGCTTGGATATGCCCCAACCCTTGACAATCAACAAAGACGGCGAAGGGTCAACTGAGCCACTACGCGTCACTACCCACGTCAGAAGTTGCACAGGTATGTTCGATCACAAGGACTGGCACATCAGACGCTTGGAGTCAGCATTCGATGCAGGCATTCGATGCCACCCTATCTTAGTCAATGATTTTCGTATCACATTTTATAGTATTATATCATATTATATCGATATCTTGTCTTATTTATCTACATGTGTTATCATATTTGATCTTGTATATTTTATATACATTATATAATGATCTTTAATGGATCTATATATTGTGCTTTCGTATCTATCTATATTTACTCATTCGATTACTCACGCTTACATTTAGTAATTCATATGTTACACTACATTTCATCATAGTACATTGTTATTTCATCACATCACATGACATATACATGTTAACACTTAAATTTAGATTCGAGTTTACGTCTACAATTGCATTAATTACGTTGTATCACTTCACATCACTTTACATGACAAGACATGACACAACACAACGACACAACACAACGACACAACACAACGACACAACATGCACATGTTTTTGAAAATAGACGGTCCTTTCGTACCTATCATGCAATTTTATGCAAATTCCATTCTGAATGTATGTAAATATTACATATACAGTACATATATGCGTGTATATGAGCTTGGGACCAGCTGTCAACCCGGAGGTATATCGGTAGCTTTGTAGATCGAGAGTCGGTCGATTATCTGTTTACTCTTTGATTCAACGACGTTAATTGTTAATGACATAGGAAAAACATGAAAAACAACATAATTCCTTGAAGACCGGTTGATTTCCAAAAGCAGTCTGACACATGACTGAGGACCATGGCCATGAATGAACTCCTGGCAGCAGCAACTGGCCGGCATATTCGATGTGGATGACTAGCGGTCTCCTCGAGAAAAGAAAACAAAATACTGAACATGTTTGATAATAATAAAAATGATAGTAATAGCAACAATACTACTATTGATAATAACAATAGATATGTGTATATATAAATATATTTGGTCATATCATAGATCTTCCTGCTGGTTTTAGATGATAGATGCAGTTTATCTTTTGAGAACATGTGTTGAAATGTCATGAAGAGTTCAACATCTTTCAGCCTTTTTTGGGATGATCCGAATGGATTGCTGCTGGGATGGGTTGACACCACCCAAAAAGGGATCCTGAAAGGACCCATAGCGCGGCCCCAATGACTCACCATAAACAGCTGGTATAAACCCATTTTGAAATAGGTGGTTTATGGCATTGTTTTACCAACATTAAACATGTCCGGAAAAGTAGGGCACACTAAGTCGACCATTTCCTGATTTGTGGCTTTTTCAAAGTACGGAACACCCGAGCTGTTGTGGTCTCGGAAGAGAATGTTCTGATTAGAATTGCCATGAATTGGCATTTGTTTGGTTTTCACATGTTTTCACGTTATTTCTTCAGGAGTGTGTTCTAGAGTTCGGATGTTTTTCGCGCAAACAGATTCTTGATTTGTTGCAGTTTTCGCTCCATTCGAGGTAGTAGAAGCTGGATGGCCACACACATCTGTGGTAAGCATGAAGGATGCCGAAGAGGATGGAACCTGACCGGTCAGCATAGTAGATTGTTGAAATAGGTACCCTCTGGTAAACTAACATAACTATGGAAAAACACTTGAAAGACACCATTTTTCATGGGAAAATCCACTATAAATGGGCCATTTTCAATAGCTATGTGTAACAAATTACCAAAGGGTCATGTGCCAGGTTGCTGCTACATCCGCCACCCTGATTTCCTGATTTGGTGAGTTTCTAGAACCATTACACTTTCCACGGGATTTGTGTACCTATGGCAGTTACATCTTCACGAATCGAGTGACATTTACTGGTTGTTGGTGGTTTCAATGGCAGTTGTCTATCTACATCTTAGATTCTTACTGGTTGTTGGTGGTTTCAGATAGTTCTTGATTTGAACCATATTTGGGATGATGAATCCCAGTGACCAATATCTTTTTCATAGGGGCTGAAACCACCAGTCAGCTTCGGGGTCTCCAGGAACTACGTCATGGCGGATTGTGGAGCTATTTCCCATGGATCTGGCTATCGGAGAAGAACCGCTTGAAGAGCAACTGGTGCTGTTTGAAGCCTGGGGTGGCTGGTGTTTTTCTTTGCCGGTTTTGAGAGATGTTTTGTTTTTCTTAGTTCAGTTTAACTTCATCCCTACCGCAGGATTGAAACCACCGGACACTATTCCCAGGAGGGGGTGCTAGTGGGGATGACAGGAGATGAGAATGAAGTAGAACAATTTCAACGATGATGTGCCGTTGTCTCAGTTGGTTCCTTTGGATTGACTGATGCTGAATCAGTTCAACGAACACACTGCTGACACACAGAAAGAGATCCACATATGATATCATTTGTATTTGTACATCATGTCATTGCAGATTTATAACCTGCTCCCTCCAAAAAGCACACATAGATGCTGAATAGGGGAAACAAACATGGATGGTTTTCTTCAAACGAACGTAATTGCACCACTCTTGGCATGTTTCACCACTGTGCATTTTCAAGCAAAAATTCTGAGCATATGTTCCTGGGAAATCAGTGTAAGTACTTGGGGAAAAAGCGCAAATACATGCCCACAAGGACACACATGCAGGTGTTTCATAAACAGCCAGAATGAGGATAAATCCGACCAAAAGATTTTATGAGCAGAAACATGTGCCATTTGAAGATCCAAGTGCATGCAAATATTATGTACATGAGTACATGCTGTGCACACGTCATATATATATATGTATACACACACACATAGAAAGGCTACAATTCCCTCCATGAATCATGGTGCGCAGGTTGTTTCCTGCCATCCAGGCAAGCGCTCCACACGTGGCGGAAGGTGGCTGGTGTTCCTTGAGGCCGGCGGATCCCCAAAAGAGATGGAAGAAGGGGTTGCTATGCAGAAACGAAGATGAACCAAGCACAAGATACAAGAAGTGGAGATAAACACAAAGCTTGACGTTAGGATCTTAACTTAGCCAAAGTCAGGATTGTTGTAACCCTGTACCAAAGTAGGGATCCAGCATGTGTAAGAGCACTATATTAACAAAACTAACAATGTCACGGGGTCGGTCTCTGATTTTCGCTTGATTTGGTGCAAGCCTACCGTGTTGGAGCTTGTGGATAGGACGGAGGTCGATGTGCGCACGCATGATTTGCACAGCTCTCTCCATCTCCATTGGCGCACGGAGAACTCACTTGTCAGCCCAGCTGGCAGTTGGCTAAACATGGTAGAACTCGAGTTTGAAATAAGAACTTGGACTTATATGATTTGTCATCGCATAGTCTACTAATCATTTGTTCATATCACAATAGTTCACAGTTCACTACGCCAAATATTGGGGTTGACCCGGACCCAACAAATCATTAAGATACCATATCCCCCCATCCGGATTCATTACCGTATACCAATTTGGGATAATCCTAAATGATCCTGAAATGGTTGATAGTTGGGGATGGTTTGGTACTTGGTTTATGCAACAGGTAAACTAACTCAGATATGTTTCAAATCAATGGAAGATCACCATTTTGAAGTCATGTTGATAGCTGAATCATTTACAAATGGTGCCATTTTCCAAGTGGTTTACCCTCTGGTAAACTAACATTAAATAACTATGGACAATTGCCATTTATAGTGGATTTTGCCATTAAAAATTGTGATTTCCCATAGTTATGTTAGTTTACCAGAGGGGACCATGTTTCGCATTCCATTCTGCTCGCCTTGTGTGCGCCGCAGGCCTCGACCATGGTGGCTCCCAAAGTCTTGGAGCAGCTGCTGAGCGCGTATGATGCGCGTGAAGCGTGGCGGCTTGGCCAAGTAGCGTTGTGGAAAAATGGGGACTTCTTGTTTTCAATTTCTTCCAGGGTTGAGATCGATATTGTTTGATATCTAATTATTGTAAAAGTATTGTATAATTTCATATCATGTCATTTGTCCAATTCTATCTATCGATGGATCTATCTATCTATTCAATCTAATAATGAATATATTAGACCTTGGCCGAGTAGGTTGGGAAACAAGATGGAACATGATATCCTCATCGTCGTTACCATCATCATCATCATCATCATCATCATCATCATCATCATCATCATCATCATCATCATCATCATCATCATCCTCATCCTCATCGTCGTTGCTATCATCATCAGCACCAACACCATGATCATCAATGATTACATAGCATCGTCATGACAATTGGCAGTATAGTAACGATGATATAGCATCACAGACCATCAAGTCAATCGCATCAAATTGATGCCACCGTTCCCATCGGTTCATTTGAGGTATTTGGGTCGTGCCTTAAAGGACGAGCAGATGTCCATCATCCATCATTATCAGCAAGAACCTCCGTATCCCCTCGCTCATGCCGGATTCGTTCCTCGGGCACGAGCTGCGTTCGTTCAGCCCTGGATCGAGGTTAGACACGACATTTTTGGGGTCTTGGTGCCTGCTACGTCGTCGAAAAATGGATTTGTTTAGGATTGAAAGCCATAGGGTTGCAGCACCTATCAGTTTGCACAATACCCATATCACAGTCAATACAGTCATAAATTTATGAACTGCAGTTCGTTGAAGTCAGTTGGTTGAAATGCCAAAGGAGTCCTAGAGCCCACTGAGGCCTTGAGTGGGGGTCTGCTGCGCAAGTTGATACTGGATTTGGAGGAGAAGCCGCTACTTGGGCTGAACTGGTGAAGTGGGTCAACTGACTCATGGAACCCCCTGGTGCACCCTAAGATAGCTGGCAAATGGAGATGCATCACCCTAAGAATTAGTATTTTAATGAATTTTTCAATGTATTTCATAGGTATTGATCCATCCCCACCTGGGAAACAGGTAACATTGTCGCAGCCGAAGGGTTTGACAGCACAGCAACGAGAGTCTGTCCAAGGTTGGGAGGTGGCCAACAGATCGAACCCGTTTGGGAGTTGGCCAGTCGTCTCAGCAACTCGCCATGGCCAGTGACGGCCTTTGGAGGTCGACCCTAAGGTTGGTACATTTGATTTTCCCACAAAATGACTTTGAAGCAGCTAAATATAGCCAAGTTTGGATTGGACATAGATGTTGTGCGACTCCAATCTTAAGGTCAATGTGATGAACCCTGCTTGGCTCGTTTTTTTTTGGGGAGGGGGGGGGACTTTTTTATTCACCAACCAAGAATGTAGGATGGGTCAAACTTCTGTGCCCTGAATCTGGATGGTGTTTTTCGTCGCAGGGAACCCCAATGACCGGAATTCATTCCCATGAGTTTCATTCATTCATTCCGCCTCATCCTCTGTTCGGGACGTCTCGGCCGCACCTTGCCTGAGAGCTGCGCATGTCTTACAACCGCACTGAGCGGCGCCACGCGCGCTGCCTCCAAGGCCAAGCGCCAAGACTCAAGGCACGCCCCTAAACCCCTTAGTGCCTTGAGCTGCCTCCTCCAAGGTAGCTCTTTCTAGCTTCAAGCAAAATCTCACGAGCCATCCGAGAAATGCTAAAAGAACGCCATCTGTT